>CM043729.1:17552969-17815469 GCA_023969325.1 Oryzias curvinotus | reverse complement strand
TCCCTGCCCTTAGACCCCCCTTCACGGTAAGGAAAAACTCCTAAAAAAACGGATTCTGGAAAAAAATGAAGAAACCTCAGGGGTGTCCACATGACACATACACAGGCATGGAGAACTAAATGATAAATGATGATCAAAAGTAGAGAAGAGACAACAGCCGTGTTCTGACCTGCAGGTGAGGGTTCACAGGTTACCGATAAGTCACGGATAATTTCCCTGAACGTACAAACTACTACACATAAAATAAAAGTATTTACGTGATGGTAGGAATAACACAAACACTAGAAGTGGCATAAATGTAATAGTTTCTAAAAAGTCTATGTCAGTCTGGGATTCTGCAACTCAACGTCTCGCTCCGATCGTCTTCGGATCCGAACATCTCGTGTCGTTTTCCAGGACATAGTTTCTGCAGAGCGGCGGGAGTTGATCAGAAATGCATCTCTGAGTTGTTGGTGTGCAGTAAGCCTGCTTCCACTTCCCATCATCCATCTGTTCACTCTCTCTCCCGTTGGCCAAAAACAAAAGTTCCCCTGAATATGTGATGTAACCCCGGTGGGTCACGATGAAGCTCAAAGGTTCCCTGTCGATCTGTAGCTGTGGTTTCGGTCCAGATCATTCAGATCTTCTCCAGAGCTGCGGTGACGGTCCCCCGTCCACCCCGCTGGCTGCTCCTCCTCACGCAGACTTTGTCTCCTCAGGGTGCACGAGCTGGAGGAGCAGGTGAAGGACTCGGAAACGAAGGCCTCAGAGAGTCTGAAGGAGGAGATGAAGCGGCACCGCGAGGCCTTCAGCAAGATGGAGAGGGACAGGAACTGCCAGATCGATCTTCTCTTCAACAGGTGAAGGCCGGCCTCCTGCCCCACCATGTCTGGAAAAACAGCATCAGATTCTCTGAACACGCCTGTCGTCTGCAGGGTGCAGCAGCTGGAGGACGAGAACGGAGAGATGACTTTAAACGTCTGCAGACTCAAGTCGCAGACGGAGAAACTGGATCAGGTGAGTGCGCCTCCTTCAGGTTCTGCGTGGACTCCTGTTGGCAGCAGGACCCCACCTTCATGAGCACAGAAGATGTATTTTTTGGTCGCCTGGGGGTGACGGACAGGTCGGTGTCATTTTTAGGAGAATCTGCAAAAGTAAACACTTTCATTTCCTTGGCAACTGAGGTTTTGTGTTAACCACGCCCACATTCCTAATATGGTCATATCCTATGTTGCATCGTTTCGATCAGCTTAAGCTGTAGATTCATGTGTTACATTTTTACAATATTCAGGTTTAAAAGAAACTGTACGAGTAACAGAGAAAGATCACTTTGGTGAGCACGCTATGCTAACGCCAGGGCTGAAAGTAGGCCGGTCTGGTCCGGTCCGGTCCGGTACGGTCCGGTACGACATACCTGCTGGAAGATCAGCTCTTTGCTGCTTTAACACAAAAGCAGCTTTGGGAAGAAACTGTGAACCAGGAAGCACTTCCTCATCATTTTAGCATCTCTGTGGTTTTTAGCGTCTCATCTTCATGTCCCTCCCTCCTTTCCCGTTATCCACTAATCCTCTGGCTTTTATAAACACACTGAGCTTCAGTTTACCTCTGGATTTGTGGTCCCTCAGTTCTTTCACAGTCAAGGAGGCATATTTTTATGGAAGTTTGTTTGTACCGGGACAAAAAACAAAAACAAGAAATGATTTTCTGAACACTGCTGTGATTGACAGTTCAAGATAAAAGCTACAGCAATGGTAGAAATGAAACACGCAGCAAATATAAGGTTAACATTTGAGAAAGGGTTTGTGAAAAAAATAATGCAGGGAAAATTGTTCAGGAGGAAGACTGTAGGTGAGGATGAAGACGAAGAAGCTGAGATGAATAGAGAGGAAGAAAATAAGATTGAATTTGAAATCCGTTCACATTTTACTTTCCTAAAGTTATTTTCCAATATTGATTATAATTGATTTATCTCATTTTAAAAGGATTCTATAATGCGATAGTTTGACTTCATTTCATGAACAACTTGAATCAGACGGATCAATCTGGTTGGATAAATCAAATGGCCACGCCCCTAATCTGCATTTACTGCTGTTAAAAAGATTTACGTTGACATCATTTGGTATAGTAGCGGCATAAACAACAATCTACGCTAGCCCTGGCTAACGCTGAGCTCATGCTAACATTTTATTAACCAAGCATCCTCCCAACGATGGAGGAGGAGTTAGGAGGTGAGAGACTGGAATCTCTTAGGGGAACTGTCGTTTGTAGCTGATTTCTGTGGAAATTCCAAGATGGCGGCCTCTTCTGGAGGTCAAAGGTCAGTGAAACTTCAGTTGTGGTTGTAGGCTTAGCCTGATGGTGTCTGTTTAGGAAATGTAACAAATGTCGCTCAAACTAAGGTTTGTCTTTTTTTCCTCATATTGTGCGAAAATGTGGAAATCGCCAAATTTCACACTTTTCCACCAAATGGCCACCAAGCCGTAGGTTCTGTAGCCATCCCATAATAATTTCAGAACTTTCTAAGGAGATCTCTGACTCGTGCGTTTTGGTTTCACTCATGGATTCTGGATTTTTCTTTTTGGAGCCCCAGCAGAGATTTTGGCCCCATTTCTTTTTTTTGTGATGTCATCATTTTTTTGTTTCCGCGGTTACGGGGTGCGGACCCCTTCTGGTGAGCTAGAAGTGGGGCAGAATTGTGAAAACAGGACCGTCCTTTTGGTCCTCAGTCCAGGACGGAAACTGTTCAGAAACCAGATGAAGAATTTCTTCTGAATTATGACGACAAAATCTGGTTTTTGTTTTCCAGTAAAAGTCTTTTTGTGTTCATTTATCAGATGATCTTTCCAGGATTTTTTTTTTTGCTTCTTTAGAGGCCATTTTGGTGTCCAGACTCTACACTCATTCAAGAGATTCCTGCCTGTAATTTTGATTTTCAATTAATTTATAGTTTTTGAAATATTAGGCAAAATATGTCAGCCTCCCAGGAACGAATGGGAAACAACGTTAAAGCTGGAGAGACGATTGAACCGTTAAACCGGTCAGCAGAGATTAAGCAGTTTGCCTTTTTTTCAGCTTTTTCAGATACTTTAAACCACTTTTTAAACAATCCTAGTTGGTGTTTTGTAGAAATCTCATGTCTGGATGCAGAATGGAAGCCGATGGAGCTGAGTGTTCAGGAGCCAGAGTGGAGATGATAAACTGCCAGAACTCCAACGCAGTTTGTCACAAACTCGTGATTTTTTTCAGCAAAACATAAGAAAATGTCTTTAGTTTCCTAAAATCCTACTCTGAAAGTTGTGGGGCAAACACTTTTCCTCCCCGAGCCTCAAATCTGAGACGGAGCTTGAAGGATACCCGGACATTTCCCCAGAGGGGCTTCCTCCTCCCCGGTTCTTGTTTTAGCTGAAGGCTGTGGGAACAACGATGAACCTGGAGACACGAAACCAGAACACGTCGTTGTCCAAAGGGTTGTGGTTCCTAAAGGGGTCAATGCTTTTGATAGATGAGCTCATTTCAAATATACGGACATGTGTTTGAAGGGAGGGAAAGGTGGTCTGTGTGAAATGGATCCTCGGCTCAGCAGAGCAGCTCGGATCCGTTTCACACAAAGACTTTCTGCTTCTTATTTTGCCGCTGCATTTATTGATCGATGCGAGCTGTGATTGGCTTGAGAGGGAGGAGCCTGCAGGCGGCGCTGAGTCTGACGGAGGGAGACGCTTGTCTGCAGGAGAAGCAGAAGATTTCAGACAAGCTGGAGGACACGAGTCTGAGGCTGAAGGATGAGCTGGATCTGTACAGGAAGATCATGGACAAGGTTTGGCAAAACCGCCGCGACTTCCAGAAGGAGAAGGAGTCCACGCAGGAGGTGAGCTGCCCCGCCCCGCCCCGCCCCGCCCCGCCCCGCCGCTCTGACCGGCAAACGCCCGAGTGTCGCTCACACCGCGTCTCCTCTCTGCAGCTGGTGGACGATCTGCGGCGCGAGCTGGACTACCTCCAGATATTCAAGTCAGAAATGGAGCATCCTGGGAAAGGAAAAGGCCTGTCTGAGTTCAGCGCCAAGACCATGGAGATGGAGCACGAAGTCCGGAGGCTGAAGCAGGTCAGTGAGCGCCGGGTTTCCACGGCGACCAGTAGAAACCCCATCAGTGGAGGCTCGCTAGCGTGCCGCTGTCGTCTCCCGGTGAAACCGTCCCTCTGTGCTCCTCAGGAGAACTTCAAGCTGCACGACCAAAACGACGACCTGAACGCCCAGATCCTCAGTCTGAGTTTGTACGAGGCCAGGAACCTGTTCTCCTGCAACACCAAGGCGCAGTGCCTCGCCGCTGAGATCGACAACGCGTCCAGAGACGAGGTCAGTCGCTCGGCGGCGGGGGGGGGCTGCTCTGTCGGGACTCGTCTGTCGTGCTGCGTTCACGGCGCAAACATGGCAGACAGCGTTCACACGGGACAGTCGCACGTGGTCCTACAGCTGGAAGCAGCTGGTGGGAAGAAAGACGGGCAAATCTGGGTCCCTGATTGGTCAACATTCAGCTTTGTTTTTCCTTTCAGCACCTTCAATGGCCGCGCGTTTTTTTACGTAGAGCCTGAAAACAGACTTTTAAACTTGAGAGGCGACACGTGAACGAAGGTTTTAACCACGGAAGCCTAAAACGCCGTTTACAGTGGTTCCTTCCCTACTCGCTCTGTGGTGCGTTCACTGTTTTCTAGTGCTGTCTGAATCTATAATACCAAGATCCAGAGCCCTAGAAATTACCCAGAAGCCTCTGCAGAAAACCCGTGTGCATGGATGCTCAATAGACTGGCGAATGCATTGTGTCGGAACAATTTTTGCCAAGAAAATGTATTTTTTTGATAAGCCATCAACACTTTTACCTTCAGTGGACTCATAAAGAATCATCCCAAAACGCTCTTATTACTTAGATTTTAACTTTGTGAAATCAAGGACGACATATTTGCCGTTAAAAAAACAAAGTAGTACGTAGGGCTGCACGGTATGCGATATCAGTGATTAGTATTCTGAGGACGATGAACTCGTGATGCATGAACAAACAGCAAATCAACCAAAAACATCATTTCCTTTTCACTGCAACAGTGAATGATGACATAATGATGCTCCACATCACCCTGGTCTACATAGGAGGCCAACATCCAACATAAAAGGACTCCTCTGATTGGTCAAATGCATACATGGATTTATTTGATTGGTTAAATCCTTTAAGCTGCCATAAGATTATTTTAGCACATTTAAGGAAACCAGTTATTGCAATTTTCTTTTGCGATATGCGTGTTGCTGGATATCGCAATAACGATAAATGTGCGATTTATCGTGCAGGACTAGTAGTGAGCGTGGTGCCCCAATTGCTTTTAAAATCCAGGCACTAGATCAGGGGTCGGCAGCCTTTTTCACTCAAAGAGCCATTTGGAACCGCCCCTAATGAAAAAAAAAGCACCCGGAGCCACAACCCGTGACATCATTGTATATATTATGCATGTATATATTATATCAGGGGTGCTCATTACGTCGATGGTGATCGATCTTCAAGGACATGAGTGTAGATCGCGGGCCAGAAAAGATTTAAAAAAAAGAAGTACTTCTTTAAAATCCACCAGCCAATCAAAATCCTCACTGAGAAGTACAGGACTTGATACGCGCTTCGTATGGAGCCAGCAGCGCCTTTGAAATGCCATGAAAAATGAACAAACTAAAATAAAATTGAATTTTTATAAAATACTCATTATTTTCCAAAGTCACAGGGAGCCACAACAGAAGGATGAAAGAGCCACATGTGGCTCCGGAGCCATGGGTTGCCGACCCCTGACCTAGATAGTTGTTTAGTAGTTAGGGGTTACGGCGGGAATTCGGACGCGGCTTCAGACGGCGGTTGCTTAAATGCGCGGTGTGAACGCGGCATCACCTCCTTCTTTTGTATCTCCTCAGCTGGTGGACGCCCTGAAGGAGCAGGAGGAGATCAACCTGCGCCTGAGGCAGTACATGGACAAGATCATCCTGGCCATCCTGGACCACAACCCCTCCATCCTGGAGATCAAGAACTGACCCGACGCACAGATAGTGTAGCTGTTCTGGTGTTCTGTTCACTGTAGGTTTGTGTTTCCGTGTGCTTCTGCTCTCACCGTCACTGAATGCGAGCGACGTGGCGTTTGCGGCACCCTCACGTCGTGACGGCCAGCTCTGAGGGCTAACCCTCACGTTTCGGCCTCCATCCACTGAAAGCGCTCCGTTGTCAGGTTGGATTTACAGGCAGGAATGATTCCGAATGGCAGGAAGTGCTGCTCCCCTTCACAATAAAAGCTGCACTTTTCACCATTTTCACATGTTTCTTCAGCTGCAGCAGAATTCAGGTGGAGGTTTTGTAGGATGAATTAAAAAAGTGGAATGGGAGGGGGGGCCAGCACTGAAGGTTAAGCTAATAACGTCAATGAAATGAAGGCTGAAGGAGCTAAAAAAGGTGCTGAAGGGAAACTGATGCCGTCTGCAGACAGTTTGGCTTCAAAACACCTGAATGTTTCCGTGATGAGAGATGGAGTCTCCCTTCGCCCTGTTCCCGCCTCTGAATGACATTATTCCTGCAAACGGCTTCTCACAAGCTCAGAAGCAAAAAGAAAGGGATCGACTGCATGACCTAGTGCCAAAACACCGACAAACGTGAGCGAGCGGTCCTCGGCTGGTTTTGAGGCGGGGAACGTTCTGGAGGGGGCGCGTCCCGGTCCAGACCTTTCAGCCCGGCTCTGTTCAAACACCAAAAACCAAACGTGGTGCTGTGGAGCAGAAACGCCAAGTCCAACATGGAGTTTCTGTTGTACGTGACAGGAAGGAGGTCCTCCTCAGCCACCACTAAACCATCAAGACGGGCTTCTCGTCACGGTGTCGCCGCTTGATTCCGATTTGATCACCATGTTTGTGATTTCATTGTAAATGTTGTAAAAAGTCACTTTTCATATGAAAGTCACTTGGTAAAAAGATGGAATGTGTAGAAGAGTTCACTGTAAATGTCTGAGCTGATAATAAACACATGTGTGTGTGGACGTCTGCGTGTTCACTCACGGCGTGGGAACAAAGGCCACTGATGTGACTTTGGCGTTGAACTGGACGAAAACGCCGTCCTGGTTTTCCTCACCATCCTCTACAGCAGATCCGCCGTTGACCTGCAAGGACATCTGCTGTTTAGGAGATCATTTTTCCACGTTTTCCCCTCGGCTGAGCTCCAACGACGATGACGCAGAATTCACGTTGGTCTCTAACACCACCCGAGCTTCAGCTCTGAACACTGGGTTTCCGAAAAGGACTTCCTCCGTTCACTATCTGCCACTTTTGGGAGTTGGAGGAGTGTGAAAACGTAGACCTCCCTCTGAAGACGGCCTTCATGGAGGGAGCGATACAATCCCTGCATGCACGCCTGAACGTGCCCAGAAACACCAGAGGCGGCGTCTGGGTGGCATATAGATGAAAGAATAGAGACGTAAAGGATGCAGGTAGAAAAATCAATGTAGTCCGGTTGTAACAGCAGACATACAAACAAGGTCGTGTTGGCAGAAAATTAGGAAGTTGAATAATCTGTCAGTTTGTGGCTCTACTGTCTTTTAACGGACGTGTGATGCAGACAAAAAGACGGCCAATCAGGAGCTGCTTCTACCAAGTCCAGTCAATAGTTGGCTGAAGGTGAAGCGCAGTGAGGGACGTTTTTTTGGGGTTTCTTTCTGTCTGTTACAGCAAACAACACCTGAGTAAACTAATACCATAAACGTTTCACTTCCCCCCAAAAAGCAGGTTTTATGTTTGAAGCTATTTTTTCCTTGAGACATTAAGAAGTCCCAATAAGAGGAAAATAATGTCTCTGTTGAATTCATTGTCATTAACAGTTTTTCATCCAAATGAATATCTAGATTCTGTCCGTATAGGTAAAAGAATTGGACTGTATTGCATCGCCGCAACGTTGGTTAACCCTTGTGCTATCCTATGACCCCCCCTTCCATTGAGGTGTTCTCCTACCATGACAAAGGTGGATAAAGGTGGAGAGGATTTCATGTAATCCATGGACACCAGTGAAGATCACAAATCATTGAAGAACAAAGGTTCAGAGCTCTGTCTAGTGGGTCTAGATGACCCTCCTCCCAATGGTAAAGTGCCAAGGATAGAACAAGGGTTACATTTTTATGTGTTGATTTATGAAACACGTATGGAGATGAACCATGTGAGGGAAAGACACCCCCCCCCCCCCCATAAAGAACCTAACCTGGCTTCATTGCTCGAGACAGGCCTGGTAGTCATGACTTATGGACGCCACGATTCTGCGTTTGAAACCCAACCGTATGTCACACCATTGAACCGAATGGTGGGGAAATGTACCGCTGCGTGTCTCCTACATGACACCAGCTGTAAGGCGTCGGACCAAATTCAAGAAGGATTTAGAATTTATTGTTTCATTGCATACACCAGGCTATAGCCAGCTGAGAGGTTGTTGAAATAAAAGGTTTTTCTTTGTATGTATTTATTTATTTATTTAGTAATAGGCTAAACACAAATCATACATTGAACCAAAAGCAAACCGTGACCCAAAAATCCCAGTTTGACCTGAATTGTGTACCGTTGCATCCCTATGGATGCTTCAAGGACCGTCCCGCCAGCAGAAATGTCTTCAAACGCTGCATTCAGCCAAACTGAAACCTTCTACTCAAAACTGAGAGAATCTGCAGCAACGCGACCCTCTGGCTTCGTCCAGCGCTCACCTGAAGCGGTCCGAGCCACTGCTCCAACCGAGCTCCTGCTGTGTTTGTGCGAGGATGGGATGACAGATCATGTGTCGTAGAGACCCCCCCCACACACACACACATACAGCCTTTCCAAAGGCAAACACAAAGACTCTCCTCATCCACCACCATAGAGCCGGCAGCCAAGCTCCCTCCGTTACCATGACGTCTACCTTTAACTTATAAACCAGAAACCGAGCGTCTGTAGAAAGTAACTCACTTCAGTTTTTGCTTGACAGTGATGCCACATTAAGGTAATTTTGGTATTTGCATTCGTACTTTCTCTTTGGCGTCAACATTCACTTGTCAATCTAACGTTCTGTTCTGATGTTTTCACATCTGGACTCGTGTCGTTACAGAAATCCATTCAGAGCTGCTCTGCGGAATTAAAGACAAAATAATGAGGCCAACTGTTGCTTCAGTCCTTCAGTCATACATGTCATGGTTGCTTTCTTGCAGCAACTTTGTTTTTCTCCGTGGCAACAATTGACTGATTTTAGTTAATGCATCATCTCAGAAATAAAATATTAAATCAGAAAAATATATTGGGAAGCTTTTAAAGTGTCTTAATCTAATTATTTATTTCATTCAAACATGTTGGAATCTAGGTTTGGAGTTAGACCATTTGGCTTTATGAATATGGAATTTTGCTAATAATAAAAACGACTGTGTAATAAAGATACAATCTTTGTCTACTTTGTTATTAAGGTACACCCAGAATAATTTCTTGATCCAAAAATTTCGATTTTTTTTTGGTTATATTTCAAATTTGATTTCCCACTTCCATCCAAAACCTATCAATCTGCGTGTCTGCAGTCTTTCTGTGCGGTTTTTGAAAGCAGATGTGAACCGGAGTACGAGTCCTATTTATTTCAGACCCCTGCTGTTACACTCCAGTCCTGTAGGTGGCAGCACTACGCGGAGCGCCTCGGCGCGCCCGCCGCCAAAATGCATATTTCACAGAAGAAATATTTTGCTTTTCGGAAGAAGATCCCGACAAAGCGGCCCTGTTTTTCTTTTTAGACCCCAATAATAAAAGTTGAATACATTTAAAACCGACTATGTACGCCAGGACGAACGCGGGCAGCACGCATGGAGACTTCCAGGACAGAAACGGAGTGAATTACGCATCGACAGAGTCTTTCGGCCACTGCTCGCAGTTGTTCTGGAAAAAAGACCCCAGCGAGTCCGGAGTAAGAAAGACCGTTGTTCCCCCGCCGCTAGCTAGCGACCACCGCCGACAAACGAGTGCAGCAGGCGGCCGACAGAGGACGGCTCTGCGCGTCAAACGCTGAGTGGAGCCTCTTTTGTTATTCATGGGGGTGTAATCGGCTGGTGCGCCGCTGCTTGGCAGCTTTGTTTGTGCCGCGGAGCGGCGGCGGCGGAGCGTCCGGCTAACCGTCCTGCTGAGCGGCGCTCGGCCTACTTAGCAGCCGCGGTAGCTGGGAAGCTAGTGCGTCTTCTCCGGGGGTTTGTGTCCTCCTCCTGCCCGCTCTCAGGGCGCCGGTGTCCCTGCTGAGCGCCGATCCGAACGATGGTGGCGAACCGCAGCTCTGGAGCGGCTGCTCCTGCTAACTCCGGACAGCAGCTGCTCGGTGAAACTGACACCCCGGTCCACCGGAACCGGAGGGAGCCGCTCCACGGTCGCTCTGGTCTTTCAGCCGCGGTCCTGCGTGGTTCTGCTCCCAGACGGGTCCGCCTTTTTTTTTTTAGCGTGAAGGTCTCCTGGAGCGGAGAAAAGCGCCCGAGGCCTCGCATATCGTTAGCCGCAAAGTAAACACGGCCAGGGGGGGTCCGGCAGGAAGCGTTAGCGGAAGACGCCCCGCAGCGGACCCCCTCCCTGCCCGGGGCTTCATTCATTCATTCATTCATTCATTCCCAGCCCACCCAGCATCTTCTCACGCTCTCTGAGTTTCCGTTTGGGTCCTCGCGCGGAGCAGGCACGCGCTGCTCTGTGATACAACACAATAAAACTTTATTGATCCCACAAAGGGGACATTGCGTCGTTACAATAGCTCTTTTAAATACCGCCGATGGGTCATAAATCAAACTGCAAATACACGTAAAAAGTGAACAACAGTACTGATTGTGTAGGTGTCTGCAGCATCGTTTCATCTGACTGGAGGAGGCATCAGTGCAGCCGGCTGTTGCAGCCTCATGCAGAGGATGGGGATGGGTTAGGGACCGTCTGTTCCACTGTCCATAACAGCCTCCTCACAGTCACAGACTCGAGTGTCTCCCCAACCCTGGTCCTCGGGGCTCACTGTGTCTGCCGTGTTGTTTTGCCCACGCACGCCTGTTTCAGTCATCAGGCTCTGCAGAAGCCTGACAATGCCAGTCATCAAAGGCAGGAGTGTTTTTAGCAGGCTGGATGGAGAAAAGGGGGACCCAGGGGCCACACTGCTCTAGGGGACATCCCAGAGCGGAGCCGGATCTCTGCACCGGTTTGTCCACCCTCTTCCTGTCCGTGCATCCGCCCCTGCAGCAGCTCACTCTGTAGAAGAGGGCAGACGTTTGCGTGGCGAGAACACCATCACAAACACTTTCCTGCAAACTCAGAGTGACCTCCGGCTTCTCCGCCTCTCCTGGCGTTTCTCCTGCATCTTGTTGTTGTTGCTGAGCGACAACATCTGACTGTGTAAACGATGCCCTCGCAGTCCCAACAGGAGTAGCAGGCATACTACGGCACTCACGTCGGTCACAGACAGGAGAAAATCCAAACACAACTCAAAAACAAGTAAACTAACACAGAGCTGTGGTAACCCAACTGTGGTGCTGCTGGGGGGGAAATAAACGATGCTGAGGTCTTTGGCCCCCATTAACCTGAACACTGAACGTAAAGGTGATAACACTGAGTCTGATTCAGAATAAAAGAAATAAAGTAACATTTTAATGAGCTGCACATCACTGAAATGGGCTTTGCAGAATGACCCTAGTCTGATGGACAGAACTCTCCTCCATCCATGAAGTAAAGACTCATGTGAGGAAGGAGAATCTGACCCGCCGTTGCCATGGTTTCCACTCATCCATCGGATTCAGGCGTTCACTGAAGGCCTGGGCAGCTGATCCTAGGAAAGGCGGATTGCTGGGTGGAGTTGTGTTCCTGGAGCTGTAGCTGTGCTGCGGTTCACCGTCTCTGGATTTTTGGAGAATGCTTGGTTCCACCTGGTCCGCCGTGTGTTCATGAGCAGGTTTCAGGAAGCCACACGTGTGTATGTTCAGTGTCCTCGTGCTGATGAGCTTGTAGTGCAGCTTTCTGCATTCTTGCACATATTTTCTGCTTCTTTATTTTGAAATGGGATGAAAGTAGACGCATCTCTTTGGGAAGAGAGGCTCCCGTTCCTGACAGACCCTCGGTCTCGGTCGGTCTGTGTCCAGCTGGTACCGGAGCTTGGATGACCTGGCGTTGGAGCGCGGCGTGCTGTGTGTGGGGGGGTTGTGATGGACTTGTGTTTCCTCTGTGGCCGTCCTGCAGCTCTAACGGCTCTCTCCTCTGTCTCAGCCGAGTTCCACCATCAGCTGGTGCGACCAGCTCCCCTCGTCGTCGGCAGCTCTCTCCGGCTCCAGCCTCTCCACAGCGTCCCTCTCCAGCGCCGCTCTCTCCATGGAGTCCCAGGCGCCGGCGCCACAGCCGCCGCCGTCCACGCCTGCCACCGCGGCGGCGGACGATACGGAATCGGACGAGCGGCCGTACGTCTGCGACCTGTGCAACTGCGCATACAAGCACGCCAGTTCGCTGCTGAACCACAAGCTCACCCACAAGACGGGCGACTTCAAGTGAGCGCGCCGCAGTGATCCGCCCCGGACGGACGGCGAGCTTCTGGCCTGTTCCCGCTCTGACCTGCTCACGATTCGTCTCCTCTGCACTCAGGTGTGACTTCTGCAGCAAACCCTACACCAACTACATGTCTCTGCGCAACCACATGCGGATTCACGGGCAGAAACGCTACATGTGCGACCTGTGCGGCAAGGCCTTCCGGCTGGCGCGGTACCTACGGAACCACCAGAGGATCCACGACGACGGGCCCAACCGCTTCGACTGTCCGTCCTGCTGCAAGAGCTACAGAACCATGCTGGAGCTGGCTCAGCACCGCTGCACGGCCGCCGCCTCCAACCAGGTATGACGGGGGGGGGGCGACGGACTGCTGGGTGTTTGGTGGGAGGCAAAAAGGGAGAAGGGATCCGTGCGTTTAGGGATGTCCCGGTCCGCTTGTTTTGGGCCGATCTGATCAAGTCCCGGTCCGATACCTTTGATACAAACAAACAGATCCAGGTTTTTATTTTAATGAACCTTCTTTTATCGTTCAACCCTAAAACCGACGTCAACTCTCAGGTGGAAAGAGTAAAACTAGAGAAAAACAGGCGATAACCAGTCACACGATGCAGTTTGGTGACTGAAGAACCTTTTTATCAGGTTCAGATCTCCATTAAAAATGACGGATGATCATTGTTGTAGCATAAATAGGTTGAATTGAATTGAATAGGAAATTCAATTCCTTTTTCCTGGAGTTTGCACTTTGCAGACGGTCCCTTAGCAGCCGTCTGCCGGCAGAGAGCCGCTCTCATGCAGAAGAAACAGAAACCGCATCTTAGATCTTAGTCAGACTGAGGCAGACCTACAGAGACGCCTGCTGCCGTGTTCGGCTGCGATTTACTGACAGGATGACAAACTGGGCTCAACGTGAACAAAAACCAGATAGTTACTTAGAAAAACACACATTGTAATAAACAAAAGTTGAACATTTGAAAACTGTTTGAAACTCAAAAGTACAATTCTATTTTTAGAAATGATTACAGAAAATTTGAAAAATACAAAATTGAAATAGTATATTTTTGAAACTTGAAATATTAAAACACTTGAACGCTAAAAAAATACAGTAAACCTCAAAATCCTCCGGAATAAAACAATGCGGCTCTTTTTTTGGGTTGTTTGTTTTTGCGTCTTTACTTCCAGAGCTCAGTTCACCGTTTCAATTCAGACTTTTCACGTTTTCCCTGCCAGGTTTACGTGGGGGCGGGGCTTTGAGCTGATTGGCTGCCATCACTGAGCTCCAGAACAACAGACTTTCTGCACGTTTCTCAGACACAAATGAAGATTTTCTCTGGTTTAAAGTTCATAGAGAAACAAGTGGAGGATTTTAGAGTGAAGACAAAGATCTGATCAGGATGAAGATCTATGTAACTCTGACCAGCACAGACTAAGTGACCAGATTAACAGCCAATCAGGAGGCAGAACACTGCGCGCCGTTAAAAAGAAGGGAAATAAAATACAAACAGCGATAAAGCGAGGGAGCGCGGCACAATAGTGAGGGTTTCTCCCAAAGTTTGGTTCACCGAAGGAGGGAGGACACGGCAGCGCCATAAACGGACGCCGATCGGGAGCAGAAACCATCATAGTCACGTCCTGGTGGCCAACGAGCTCAAAGCCCCGCCCCCACGTAAACCTCAGCTCAGAAGTCTGGATTGGAACTGAAGGGAGGTCTGAAAAAAAAAGATCAAAGAGCAGCTGTTCGGCTCAGGTTTCAAACGTTTTTACTTTCTAGTTTTATATTTACTATTTTTTTTTATTTCAATATGTCTTTTAAGTTATATATATATATATATATATATATATATATTCAAATGTACTATTATGTTAAAATTGTCAATTATTCCCTCAAGTTTACAAAAAAAACTGATTAGTCTGTTGTTTTGTCAGATCTGGTTTTTCCGTGGCTTTAAGCCGACCCTAACATAGATTTCTAGTAGAATATTATCTGTAATAAATACTTTGAAACAGTACAACAAACATCCGATCCCTGATCTGGATGCGGCTTTGATGGAGTCTTGGAGTGGGACTGATTTCCGATCATGTGATCGGATCGGGACATCCCTAAACGTGTGTGCAGAGGATGCTGCATGCTTCTGTGGATGCCGTGACGCCGGAGTGCCATTCGTGTTTCCTGTTGTGTGTGCCGAACGCTGAGCAGCTTCTCCCGCCGTCGTTTCGTCTTCTGCTCTTGGGGGGAAACGGCAGCAGGTCTGAGGTTGAGCGGCAGGTCAGGGCTGCAGTCCGGGACGTCTCCGTTCCGCTGGCCGGAGGGCCGGGCGGCCTTTTCCTCTCGTAGGATTCCCTTACTTCTGCAGGATCTGTCCAGCGTCACGCGTGTGGCGAGCTGTCGCTGCGGCGGTTGGGACCGTTCAGATCCAGAGTCGTGTCGCAGCCAGAGGCGCAAAACCGATCGTGACAAAAAGTTTGGATCCCTGCGGAGAAAAAGCCATTAAGGTTCTAGGCCAGCTTTGTGTCGACCAATCAGTGACCACCACATCGGAGTCCTGAGGCTCAGGCTGTGTCTGAATTCCCACCATAATCACTGAAAAACTACATACTATATTAGCAATTTTAAAAACTATTCAGACGCCACGCTCACTACTTTTTTAGTTTCAACGGCAAATAGGACAAAGTTCAAATCTAATTAATGTAATTAATTAATGTTTTGCAACGATTCTTTATGAGTCCACTGTTTTCTGAAGATAAAAATGTTGATGGTTTATCAAAAAAATACATTTTTATGGATAAAATTGTTCAGACACAATGCATTGTGGTCTATATTGACTAATCTAGTGAGCATCGGTGCACACTGGTTTTTTGCAGAGGCTTGTGGGTAGTTTCTAGGGCTCTGATTTCTGGAGTTGTAGGTTCAGACGGCACTAGAACACGGAGAACGCGCCATAGAGTGAGTGGAAGGAATTCAGACACAACCTCAAAGTTCAACCGGTTGAACTTTCAGCGTGCGTTCAATGGCGGCGCGTTTTGAACGTAGAAGCCGGGAACACTTGTAGCGACGCATGAGGGCGAGCGCGGAAGCCCGAAACGCACGTTTCCAGTTGGAAGTGGAGCCCACGTTGCCGAGGGCGACGTGAACGCAGCTTGGCGGTGTTCATGGTAACCTCCCCGACCTTTCACGTCTGAAATCGGCAGCTCTGGTGGATCAGATCCAACTCCTCAGCAGCGTCTGCAGAACACACCACGTCATTAATTACTGGGAAGAACTCAGCAGAGTCGACCAATCACAGAGAGTTCCTGATCCTCCGTGGCTCCGCCCAGTTTGTCTTACTGGACACAGCTCGCTCTCCTGCAGGGTTAGCCTTAGGGAGGACCACATCATGATATCACCGCCTCCAGCTGAGTTTTTGGGTCGTGGCTTTGTTCAACTGACACTTTAAAAGGCGGGCTTCGGTGAAGAAGAGGAGGGACGATGAAGAGCTTGGTGGTTCTCCTGGAGGGTGGAGTTCAGACCCCCTTTAAGAGCAGCTCGGAAGCTTTGCTCCTCCTCCGCTGTGAGCAAACGCCAAAGCGCGGCGTGCTGGAATCCATCTCCCAAAGTCTCCGTCAGGCTTCAGACCGGCGATGGCGGCGTTCCCCCGTTCACCGCAGGACAAACATTTGCACACTTTTCTCTCTCGTTATGAAACCTTCGTAGGAAAATACGACCAGGATTATAGAACGAAAACAGAGATTTATGGAGATTTTGGCAAACGGAACGGCACAGAGGAGATTGATTGACAGGCTCAACAGCCAATCCGGATGGAGAACGCAGTGAACTGTAGTTGGTTTTTTTTTTAAAAACATGCAAAATTGCTCTGAAATAAACCTGGCAGACAGCAGAAGATGAACCGCCATATGGCGAGGGATGGCTGTCGTGTCAGCTTACTGCAGACGGACAGGTGATGCTCTAGACCAGCCGTCCCCACGCCACGGACCGGTATGACGTCACACAAACTTTCATGGACCGGTCTTTCAAATACAGACGGGTGACTATTGTAGCAATACTAGAATGATGGAGGATCAAATACGTGACAAGACGAACCTTGTGCTTTTATTTTGACACGCATGGATAGAACATGGCACAGGTGTCATCATCCTCCCCCCCTCACACACTCATGGTGCTAAAATGAAGTTCTGTCTATTTAATGTAGCTTCCTTTGTTTGGAAGTTGAAGCCTCCTCTTCTGTCTCCTGGCTGGACCTTCTCCCCTCAGCAGAGAAACTTTCCAAAGATGATTGTCTTTTACTCATTTTGCTAGTTCCTGGGTTTTATTTTAGCGGTAATCTATCACGTGACCGAGAAAGGCGCCTTGGAATGCGTCAAAAATGACCAGGGCTGCTCGCACTTTTTTGCCATGTGAGCTACTTTTGAGTCGACAATGTCTTGAAGATCTACCTGTGTGCAAATATATATAGATAGATGGATAGATAGATAGATAGATAGATAGATAGATAGATAGATAGATAGATAGATAGATAGATAGATAGATAGATAGATAGATAGATAGATAGATAGATAGATGACTTTATTAATCCCACAATGGGGAAATTTCATTTATCTGTGGCAGCAAAAACGACATTCAGAAATAATCTATATAATATAACTTCAAAAAAGGACATAAAAAATTGCATTCATATTAAATTATTAAAAATATGACTAAAATTATTATGAAAAATTATCAAAAATGAGATTCTTATTAAGTAAATAAATATTAAATAAATACAGCTGCAAAAGTGTAAAAAATAATACAGCAGGGAAAATAAGTATTGAACACGTCAGCATTTCTCTCCAAAAACATATTTCTAATCAGCTATTGACATGAAATTTTCACCAGATGTCTGCATCAACCCAAGTAATGCACACATAGAAAGAAATCCAAACATTTATGTCCATAAATGAAGTTATGTGTAATAAAGTGAAATGGCACAGGGAATAAGTATTGAACACATGAAGAAAAGGAGGGGTAAAAAGGTCTGGCAAGCCAAGAAAGCAGCTGGAGTTTGTCAGTATTCAGAAGGTAACCTGCCCCCTATTAGTGCAAAGTAACATCAGCTGGTATAGTCCTGATTGATGCCTTTTAAAAAGGTTTCTCACCAGCAAGGTGTTAGACAAGAAGCATTGCATGATGGGTAAAAGCAAAGAGCTGTCCAAAGACCTACGCAACCTTATTGTTGCAAATCACACTGAAGGCATTGGTTACACACTTACAAACTTTTTTTTTTTTAAATTGTTCCCGTTAAGGGAATTTATCACAAATCTAATTTGCACAGTTTCATAGTCTACGAAAACGCAGCTACTGGTATCAGGAAAAGAATCTCTGCTGCAGGGAGGCGTGAAACAGCAGAACGGCCGTTTCCTCCTACAGAGTCTTGTTCTGGCCTCACAGCCAGAAGGTCCTGGTTCTAGTCCCAGTCAGGTTCTTTCTGTGTGGGGTTCGTCCCACAGACCAAAAACGACTCTTCTTCATCCACTACCATCGTCACTCTACCGTCTCTAGGTGTGCCTGCGCGTCCTGCGGCAGACTGGATCCGCCTTCGCCCAACAAACAAAGGGGAGGCTTGCTTGATAACATTTCTATCTTAACAGCTATGCTGTCATTTACATCCACTATGTAGAATAAATCAGAAACGTCTCCTTTGTGTGGACATTTGGAACGTGGTGTACAAGAATTCAGACCTTCTAACTTCCTTTGGTGAAAAATCGCTTAATAAAATCCCGATCTGTGAATCTTAAGACCAGTAGGAAATACGGGTTGAATTAACACTTTGCATGGCTAGATTTAAACAAGCTTCCAAATAGAGCTTTGAAATGTAAGCAGCAGAGAGTTTAAAAGTTTAGGGCCACTGCACGAAACCATGTTACAAGAGTCCAACCAGGAGAGGAGTGAGTTGCTCCAGCGCTCTGGTTGGTCACCTCAAACATTGGTGACACGCCTGTTTCTAAAAGGGAAGGTGGTGCAGAGAAGGCGGCAGGAAGGACGTCCATCGTCTGGAACTGATGTCCGCTCTTGGGAACTCTTATCCCCAAATGGGTTCAAACCAGGAGAACGTGCAGGATGGCCCCCAAAGAGAGACAAAAGTCCTGATCAGGGCGGCGTTGTAACCTGCAGCATTGTCCTGCTCCGGGACCCCAGTCAGACGAGGGCCCCCGGTCACGAGGGACGGCCCCTGCATCCTCTCCACGTGACCAGCTGGGGTTTGACGCCCCCGCCAACCAGAAGCTCCATCGAAGGAAAAGGCAGCCCAGACCATGAAGGCTCCTGCTCCTCTGTTCAGGATCAGTAACGCTGGAACGCCATCAGAACCGTCAACGGTTACATAGAGAAGAACTCCGTTCCACGTTTGACGTTCCCTCACAAAGATTTTTTTGGCCTTAGTTCAGTGTTTTTCAACCTTTTCCGAGCCACGGCACACTTTAACCTTGACAAAAATCCCGCGGCACACCAGCATCAGAGTCTGTATTGATCTGCAGTCCCTCCATGATCTCACGTGCAGTTTTGTGAAAATTGTGGCAGAAAAATCTGGAAGCTGCAGCTGTTCTTTCTAAAAGATGGAATAAAAGTTAATTTAACAGATTTAAAAACTGTCTGATTTGTGTTCGTTGTGGTTTCAAGACGTTAAGAGTGACTCGTGCGCCGAGACGCTTATGCTGTCGCTTTAACCCAATGCATCATGGGAGATGTAGTGATGCAGACAGACTCTCTTCTCTGAGCTTCATGGTTTTGTTCTCTTGTTCCACGGTCTGATACCGGATTCTGTGGAAAGCTACACCACTAAAGACGAGCTTTAGCTGGTATTTCTGTTGGAACTGAGAGACTTTATGAGCAGAATCAGAACAAGGAAGTGAAGACTTTAACCACTTCTGATTGGTCAGACTGATGACATGTGATTAAGCCCCCCAAGAATGATTGATGGAGACAGTTAAAGGGGCGGGACTTTTAAAAAAAAAACAGCTGAAACTGCAGGTAAATCGTGGTACCGGAGATGGAAAAGGTTTTTAGATCAGTTAATGAGGGTAATTTCCCACGGCACACTGGTTGAAAAACACTGCCTTAGAAGACGCTTTTTGTTTTTGCCGGCGCCGTCTGATCGTTGCTGGGCAACAGTCAACACCAGAGATGGTCTTTATTTTGGTCAAGGACCTGCAAAGATTTCCTGAGGACAACCCGGAACAGTCCGAACACAGGAGGAAGGGACAGACGAGCGTTTCCACCGTCTGAAGTAAACTACCGGCGCCCCAAAACAAGACAAGGAGAGTTAGTGAGGAGGAAACTGAAAGACGAGTCCAGGCTTACAGGACCAGGTAAATGTAGGTTTGAGGCTGGACCTCTGGGCTGAATAGGGAGCAGCATCCAAAGTGGAATACGAGTTCCACTCAGCAAGGTCCTCTTCACGCCATCACGATGAGAGCGCTCCAAAAAACAAATCTCCAGCCGCTCAGGCCACAAAACGTCGAAAAGAAGAACAAAAACTCTCAGCGATCCAACTTGGTGGCAAATTCCAGGAACACCAGAACCGAGCAGAGGAACCGGCTCTGAGCCGAAGCAGCAAAATATGTGCAGAGGTAGAAGAAGAAGAAGAAGGAGAAGATTAGCTTTTAGAAAAGACCACAGAATGCAGATTCAGTCATTTAAATGCGGTGGTCTAAAACGTTTGAACAGTTAGTTTCCTTTAAGTCGTATTTTTGAATAAACTGGCAGCTAGAAGCCTCTCCTCTCCTGCTCCTTTTGAGGCTGGATGTGGATCCTCGTGAAGTTCCTGCTGGGATGAAAGCTGATTTTAGGATTGTAGCATGTCGACGTTTTGGCGGGCAGCCGCGTGTTTGTTCTGTCTGCAGAGCGGCCTCTGCTCTTTCAGAACCGTCCATTTGACCCAGTTTCTGGCAGGATCCAGACTTGAGCAGAAATTCGTCTTTGAAACTCAATTTCAGCAAATCCTGCAAACGTCGTTCCATCAACACATTCAGTGGATTTTTGTCCGTTGGGGAACAAACGCACACATTCCTCCTGGATTCCTGCTCCGTGTTGTTGTCGTCGCCTTCCTTTCCGTTGGTTCTGATGGGACAGACACCAACCGGGCCTGTTTGCGAGACTGAAGGGAGGCCGAGTAGACCGAAGCTCTCAATGAAGGAAGATGAAGCTCTGAACCCCTCACTTCAAACGGGGAACACCTTCGTCAGAGTCTTCATCAGTGTATGCAGCTGGCTTTGGCGCTGCAGATGTTCGGTTTCAAGGCGACAGATGTGTCCGTCAGAAGGAGGGATTGTGTGGACCTGCCGGAAGCTAAAGCTGGGAACCGAAAAGGACCTCTGCTCCCTGCAGAGCCGGTCCGGAGCCGGGGCTGGAGGACCAGAGCCGGAGCCAGAGCCAGAGCCGGTCCGGAGCCAGAGCTGGTCCTCCGGCTCCTGCTGGGAGCGGACGCCCGTGCACGTGTGGGAGCGGATGTGCATGTTTGCCAGATGTGTGCATGTCACGTGACTCCGCATGCTTGCCTCGACTGTCGGTCTGTGTTCCACGTCCCGTGCGAGAAGAGCTTCCTCCTGACCCGACACGGGCTGCGCAGTCAGGGACAGATAGTTCCGGGTCGGGACCGGTCCAGGGAAAGGCTCAGGGTCTCACGATGCTATGCACAAGTGTAGTAATCCAAACTTATGTGTGTGTGTTTGTTTGTTTTTGTGTGTGTGTGTGTGTGTGTGGGTTGGTTCAAAAGAACCGGTTCAACTGCCCGTCCTGCTTTAAGAGCTACAGAACCATGCTGGACCTGGCCCAGCACCGCTGCAGCGCCGCCGCCAAAAACCAGGTTGGTGTGTGCGTCAGTGAGCATGTGTGAGGCCCCGTCAGCGAAGCGCAGTGAAGCCTCCGAACCGTGTCGGGGGGGGGGGGTCCGTGCGGTTCGGGCCGCTCTCTGACTCCACCCTGCCCGATCTGTCTGAGCCCCAATGCATGCTGGGATTCAGAACCACAGCACTGCAAACCCCAGAGACGAAGGCTGCTCGTGTCACCTGTCGAGCTCAGGTGAAGGTGAGCCGGGCTCAGACGCTTCGGATCTCTGACCCGTCTGACCCCTCCCCCTCCGCCCCAGAGACTGACCTGGAGCTGCACTGGTCCCGGATCCGGTTCCGGTTCAGGCTTAACGAACACGGCGAAGGTTCTGAGGGTTCTGCAGGTCTGTCAGAAACATCCGTCTCATCCGGTTTTCCTCCATGTCAGGAAAGAAAGAGACGGAATTTCAGGGAGAATTCAGAATCTGGTTCTGATCCGGACGTCCCGCTGCCATCCACTTCTGATCGCGTCTCCTAATGATGCTGCTGTTTTTAGATCCACGCTAAAAACCTTTGTCAGTTCTTTAGTTTCTGCAGAGCGGCAGTAGTTCTGTAGAACTTCCCCTCTGAGTTGTGGGCGGAGCAACCCCTCCCCCAGGGAGCTTGTAGCCCCGCCCAGCATCACAAAAAAGGCTCTTTTTCCAGCCACATCTGTCAGTCCCCATTTAAAGAAAGACTCGGTGTCCTTCATCGTGAGTAAAACGCTGCGGGATCATCATCTTCATCAGATGCTCGACCTGCTGTCGTTTGGCCGTTCCTTTAGCTCCGCCCTCTTCCGTCTGAGCTCCACGCTGCTGGTCCTGCTGCCGTTCTGGTCCACATCAGTCCAGTTCCTGGTTCAGCTGTGGATCCAGATTGGTGTCGGCGCTACGTCGGGGTCCAATAACCAGGGATGCTCATCTATACTCGGATCAGAACCGGTACGGGTTCAAAGCGTTTGTGTTCCTGTAAGACGGGTAGAGGCCGACCCCGCCTACCCCCCCTCCGTTTGACCTTCTGGCCCCCTAACATGAGCCGTGCCCCTTCCTCTACGGTGGACCCGCCCCTCGTTTGGGGGCTCCTCCCACATCAGATCTGATGAAACTGTGAAAAGGAGCAGAAAGAAGCGAGCGGGTGTCCGACCAGAACCATCAGGTTCTGGTCTCCAGAGTCTTTAGGGGACTGGGCAAACCCGCTCAGCCGCGGTTTGACCCGACCAGAGACAAAAACCCGCCTAGAGGTCATGTGACCACACCTGTCCCAGACGGTGGCGTCCGCCGGGATTTCCGGGTTAGTCGTCGTCGGGTGGAGTTGTGTGTCGCTCAGGGAGGTCCGCCGATGCTCGCCGGCTTGTCGGCGCGTCGGTTCTAATCCCGGACAACGGTCGTGTCCTTGAGCGAGGCACTGAAGCAGATGGTTGTGGTACGAGTGCGACGGCTGTTGACGGACTGGAACCGTCCTCACGTCCAGCTCTGATGGTTCTTCCCGTTCCAGAATCCGTTCTGATCCGCACCGAACGGCCGTGAAGGCTTCAGCCGTTTCCATGGTTACGGCAGATGTTAGGGAATGTCTGAGAGTGTGAGTGCGGCCATCGTCACACCTGCATGAAGAGAGGAAGAGAATGCAGCTCCACGCGTCTCCCCTCCTCGCCGTCGGTGTGGGGGCAGACCTCTAACCCCGCCCCCCCGTCTGTCCCCGCCCCTCTCCAGACTGCAGGCCGGCGCTCCAACTTCTCCACGGCTCCTCGCCGTCAGCAGCAGCAGCAGCAGCAGCAGCAGCAGAACAACGCCATGATGCCGCCACAGCACGCAGGACACCCCCAGCAGGAAGCCTTGCCCCCCCACTGCGTCTCACCCATGTCCCAGGGGGGGCAGGGAGGCCAGCCTCTGCCAGACCCCCACCAGGTAGGAGTCAGTTCAATGTCAGGCGCACAGAATCAGAATCAGAATTACTTTATTGATCCCACATGTGGGAAACGTTACCATAACATAAAAGAAATGACAGCAATGTGACCCAAAAAAGAACAGAATATAAAAAAATAAAGAATAAAAAAGGGGGGCCAAATTAAAAACACACTTTAGGTTTTGGGCCGAACAAGATAAACATTTACTGAAGCTAAACTTAAACCTTTAAAACCTGTAATACTGAACTTTTTGAACATAAATATGAATAAAAACAGAATAACTCAAGTTAAACCGTAAATAACGTCTCATATTTTCTCTCCATATTCTGTCAAAATGATACAAATATGAAGATGCTGCAGAAAAAAACAAACAAAGCCTGGAAATATTAATAATAATAAATAAATCATTCCGTTTTCTTTGCTCTTTTATCATTTTTACAGCTGGACTCCTGCATCATTTCTACCAATCAGTTCATTTCTTGGTGTGTGACGTCCTGAGTGTCTTTGTGAGACGGATCAGAGCGATTGGAGTTTTTTGTTATTGTGAATGTCATTTTTAGGTTTTATGAAACATTACAAACTAAAATATTTAACAGTAAAAATCCTCAAAAAAACCTCAATCCATCCATAAACAATGATCTGTAGTTTATCTATGATATCATAAGGTGCAGCTGTTTTCCTGCTGTCTGTCTGTCTGTCTGTCTGTCTGTCTGTCTGTCTGTCTGACACCAACTAAACCACAGACAGACAAAGAAAACACTGATGGAAATAAAGACACGTCATCAAAATCTCTACAACCGTTCATAAAGAATGACATTAGCATGAGCTGAGGAATCTAAAGGCACGCCATGATCCAGGTGTTGCGCAATCGAGGCTTGCCCCTCCCCTTTTTGGTCGCACATGTGCGGCGCCTTCTCACAGACCGGAGCGTCCGGCTGCAGGGCGCCACTTTGCAGGTTTCAGGCTGTTCCAAACTCTTAAATAACAGATGATAGAAAACCGACAGAGGCACAGATTATTTGGCTTCCAGGCACGGGGATGGGCCCCCCCTGTAAGTGTGCGCCCGGGGCAATCGCCCGTATTTAGAGGCAATGTGGGTTCTAAAACCGTACCGGGTAGGACGCAGGACTCTCCTGTCAGGTCTGTGGGGTTGTTGCTAACGCTGTGTTTGTGTGTGGGGGGGTCGCAGGTCCGTCCCAGCTCCGTGTCCTCTCAGAGCGGCCAGCAGAGCATGAGAGGCTCCGCCTCCAACAAGCACGTCTCCCCCGGCGGCGGCGGCGGCGGGCCGTCTTCCTCCTACTCCCTGCTGCAGCCCCTGGTGTCTGAGGTGAAGGAGATGAGCCCGGGGTACACCCGCCTGAGCGCCAACCCCATGGTAGGAGACCCCCCCCCCACTCACACAGCACCGTTACCTTCTGGCCCCCCCCCGGATGCTCCTCTGACCTCTCCTTCTCTCTCTGCAGCCGAAGCACCAGGACGCTTTCTCCCTGGCCCCCCAGCGGCCCCTCACGACCATCAACCCCATCGGCCACGCCCTCCATCCCAACGGAGCCCCCTCGCTCAAGCCCCCCCCCGTGCCACGGACCATCCAGGCCATGCCCTGGGAGCAGCGCTCCCTCTACAATCAATGAGACTGCCGTGGACCCCGCCCCTACGGACCCCTGCCCCCCACCCACCACTCATTTGGGAGGACTCCTGGACACCCCCCCCCACTCGTTAGCCTGCTCCGGACTGTGGTATGGCGGCGTATGAGGGGGGGGGGGACTGAACCAGCAGACTTTGGTTTTTAAGTAGTTAGGTTTAAAACAATGTGCCCCCCCCCCCATGTATGATCATGTACTGATATAAGTTAAACTGTCTGTGCCCTTAACTGACCCCCCCCCAGGTAAGAAGCTATCAGCACCCCCACCCTGTGCTAGTTATGAAAATATTTACCCCCCCCCAGACCTTTTTATTGTGTTGAATGAAAAACCTATTTTTAATGAAAGTGTTTTCAATCCAGACCCCCCCCGGTTCAAAGGTCAATGTGCCCCCCCCCCTTTCAGGAACCTTCAGGGTCCAGAACCGGAGCGGGTTCTGTTGGGGGGCAGCAGGGTCCTGCGTCTGGAGTGCTGCTTCCTGAGGACCCCCCATGCCCGCTGCAGCCCCCCCCCCATGCCCGTTGCAGCCCCCCCCCACAGTGTTACGCCTGCATCAGCAGCACTTCTATCAGCAGCCCCCCTGCTGACCCGACGGTTCCTCTGAGCGGGACCAGCTGATGGACGGATCCAGTACGTAGTTAGATTCTGATCCCACGGTGTTGGTCCATTACCCACAATCCCTCTGGCCTCGTCGTCTCTTTTTAAACGTGTATTTTTATTCCTTTCATGTTTCTTTTCTTGTAAAGTGTCTTTGAGTATTTAGAGAAGTGCTATACAAATAAAATGTTTTATTATCACCACCACTGCTGCCGCTCCCTTCCTGGACCCGGACACCAGTCCAGAACCCCACCCAGATCCACCCAGGACCTCCCGCGGCCCGTCGGTGGAGGTGTTCTGCCGTGGCAGAACCTGAGAACGAGGGCTGCGGGGCCGGTCCGGTCCTGTTGAGCTGGACCGGCGCAGAACCCGGTGGTACCGCCGTCTGAGAAAGACTCGTCTACAAACGGAGCGGCTTTGGGCCGGTTCTGTTCCGACACTGATTCAGCTTCTGCAGTAACATGTCCAAATGCAGCACCGAGGTCCAAAAGACTCTGAACTCTGGTCCAAAAGAACCGAGTTCCAAAAGAACCGGTCCAGAAATTTTGCTTTTTAATGAGAAAATATTTCAATTAAACAGAAATATTCGTTAAAGCTGAAAACCTGAACGGTTTCTGTAACCCTTGTTCTATCCTAGACACGTTAACATTGGGAGTGGGGTCATCTAGACCCACTAGACAGTGGGGTCATCTAGACCCACTAGACAGTGGGGTCATCTAGACCCACTAGACAGTGGGGTCATCTAGACCCACTAGACAGAGCTCTGAACCTTTGTTCTTCAATGATTTGTGATCTTCACTGGTGTCCATGGATGACATGAAATCCTCTCCACCTTTATCCACCTTTGTCATGGTAGGAGAACACGTCAATGGAAGGGGGGGGGGTTATAGGGTTAAGCTGAGAGCTGAAGGGGACTTCAGTGATCTGGATCATCAGTTCTGGGATGATCGTCCAAACATCTAGCTGTGCTCCAACCGGTTCTGATAAAACCTGGAAAAAAAATCTAAACTAAAAAAAAAAAAAAAAGACTTTCTGGGTTTGGGCTGCAAATAGAGAACATTTCCTCCTGCTCCAGGAGGGGGGGGGGGCTTGGTTCTGCACAGAGGCCGACAACTAAAGTCTAAACAACGGTTAAGACGAATGAACCAAATCCTGAACCAGGATCTGAACCAGGACATCAATGCATGGAGGAGCCTGGGGGGCCGGCCTTAAACCCACTTCCTGCTGATTTAATTTGAAATTCAGAAACGGAAACTCTCCTGGAGACGCGGGTTCGAGGCTGTTGCGGGGCTGCGGCTCTGGATCCGTCCTGCAGCGACCAGAATTCTGCGTTTGGGTCAAATGTTGTTTGAGTTTCGCCTTTTCTTCATCAATCTTTTTCAGAGTGAAGCTGCAGACACAAACCGCAGAATTTGTTCTGATTCTAAAGGTTCTGCTTCGACCCAAAGAGAGGAGGGTCCCGGTTTCTGTGAGGATCCAGAACTGTTCTGGTTCTTGAGGCTTCAGTCGCTTCTGATCCAGTCAGTGTTTCTGCTGGGTCCTGATTATAGAGAAATTAGATTTAGAGCACAGTAGAATAAAATAAATTCACGTTTGAGATCAAATTTGCTGAAACTGTCAGAAAAGTGAACTTTACCTTATATGGAACCGATATTATGAAAGCAACGAAAAGAATCACATTAAAGCAACAATAATTGTTTCGATAATTTATTTGCTTTTTTCTGTGTACTTCGGGCTACCGGGAGCGTGCGTGTGGTGCACGCGCGTCCCACTGTTGTTCCTGCTCACACGCCTCTTTCGGGGTCTCTAAAAGCGGTGAGCCTTTTCGTGCGCGCGCGGCCGCGTTGCGGATCGCCGTGCACACGCGCGCAGGTGGTTGTGGGCGGGGCCTTGACCCGGAGCACGCGGTGGATTTTTGTAGAAAATCGTCGGGCTTGTTGGAGGCCGCGCGCCGTTGTGCTTCTCCTCATTTATTTATTTAACCGATTTCTTTGATTGTTTTTGTGGAGGGGGGTGGGGGGCGTGAACCCCCGGCCTCCTCAGTTCTAGAGTTTGTCTCAAACGGCGCCGTTAATCCCAGCGCGCGCGCGCTGATCAATTAAAATCGCCTTTAACTTTAAAAAAAAATCCCGCGGACCTTTAAAACTACCCCTCCCCCCACTTCCGTTTTATTGACAGTTTGGAATATTTGAAAAACGATCATTGCAGATAAGAGTTGATGGCGGCGCGTGCTTTTCTGGTATACCTGCCGCGTGCGCGAGCCGACTCCTCTTGCTGGGGGTGAAGTCTGTGGGGGCAGAAACAGTCCAGACAGCTCGCTCTTCTCCTCGGGGGCCTTTGTGCGGACGCAGACGGCAAACGCCGCGTGCGTTAAGTGGGGAGGCTCCTCTGTGGCCCCCCAGGCCCGCTCCAACACCGAGGGCCCGGTGATGAAGGCCCGGCTGCAGTGGCGGCGCGCCGCCGCCAGGGGGCAGCGGCGCGCCGGAGAGGAGGACCGCAAACTGATTAAAAGTTAGAAAAACGGAGAAAAGAGACGGTTTGAGGGAGGAGTTTGGGTTTCCGGAGGAAGGAGAACACTGTCGGGTCGGACAGGTTCTGGTTCTGCAGGTGTGTTCGTGAAACTGTCCCGTCTTTATTTTGGAGCATCACGTTGTTTTTGTTTTCTTCTCCTCTGTCTCCTCCCCCTCTCTCTTTCCTTCCCTCTCCATTTTGTGCGCGTGCTCCCTGAGCAGCGCGAACCGCCGCGCGACAGTTTCTGGACCGTGGGTCGGGCTCGGTTCGGTGAGTCTGGAGTCTTCTCTTTGATGAAAAAAAAAGTAGCGCGGAAAAACGGGCGTAGCTCGAGCCGAAGCGGGGCGGCGCGAGCGCACCTCCGCGGGCCCCGTCCACGGCTCTTTAAAGACGCGGGTTCGGTTCCGGTTCTGCTGGTCTGTTTTCCCCCTGTGTCTTCGATCCGAAGCTGGTTCTTTACTTCTCTCCTCGCTCCGTTGAAGTTCGGAAGCTGGAGGAACATCCGAACCGGGGCGGAAACCCGCGGCGGGTTCTGGTGTCGGTTCCGTTTCTGCAGCTGCGGCTCGTTTTCACGCAGAAAAGTCCAGAGAGTTTCAGGCAGGTTCTGGTTGGGTTTGCTCCTCTGTTACAGATCCAAATGAAGCGGCCTCCAGGTTTGTATCCAGAAACAAACAAACAATGTGATTGAAATTCAATTAATCAATCAGTGAATCAATCAAACAATGAATCGATTTCAAAATACAGAATAGATATTTGACTTAGATTCCAATTCATTTCAATACCAATTTATTCATCAGATACATTTTGGAACAAAAACTAAATTTTAATAAAAATGAACAAACGTGGAAAACAAGTTATAAATTATAAATATATTTATTAAAATTCAGTTTCTTTCCCTCCTAAATAAAACAATAAATTGCTTTAAAGAAATGATTGATGTATTTGAAGAGTTGACTTTTACTTTGTGAAAATAATCTAATTAATTTATTTTACAATGAAATCCTTTTTAAACATTAATTGTTTGTTTTTAGTTTCTCTGCAGTTTTCAGGAATTTCCTACAAAAAATCAAAAACAAATTAAAACCTTTGATGTTAGAATTATGGTTTGCTTCAACGTGCATCCAAATCTGTAATGTATAAATAATCATTCAAGTGTTTAAGGAGTCAGAAATGTGTTTGAATTAACTTTAAATCTGCCAGAAGTTCAGATGAAATAATGTAAATAAAAATAAAAGCTGGTTATGGGAATAATAATAAAGTTGTTTTTTTCAGAGGACAGTGGGGGGACGGCGTGGGGGGACGGCGTGCACGCCGCTCATCAAATGATTTTCAGGCCTCACTGCGGCTGCAGCCGTCGGCAGGAAGGAGAAGATCCTCCTCAACAGTTTTTAAAAGAACAAATGGATTTTAAAGGAGCGGGGGTGCAGCGATGAATCCATTTATCCAATCAGATCGATTGGAAGTTGTTCATCGAGTCGAGCTAAACCACTAAAAACATCATCTCATAAACAGAAATGGTAGACATGTGATGTCATCAACATGGATCAGTCCAGTTGGATTACTTATGGATTTATGTTTCAGCAGCTGTTTCCAGATGAGTTGTAGCTCAGGAGCTGAATTTCCTCCGTCGTCCCGGTGTGGGTACCGGATCTTCTCGGGGTCCTTCGACCAATGATGACGTCACCCTACGGTAACACCAGTTGGACAAACTACTTAGCGATTTTACGTTTCCTTTTGTAAAGTTTTTCTCACTCATCACTAATAATGGCATTTTTTTGTTTTAGAGGGAGAACCAAACTTATTTTTCCAATTTGAGCAAATGTATGACTGTATAAAAACAATATTTATTTATGGTGTGCAGTCTGGTTTAATTCTCCCAAATGTCAGTTTCCCTTTTTTACTCTCAGAAAAAAAACATCATCATTTGATAACTATAATCAAAAGGAGCAGCCTACAGTCCTAATCGAGCTCACAAATAACAGAAAGTTATAAACTGACCAATCACTATCGTAGACGTCACTGTGGCCACTTACAGCCAATCAAATAGTGTGACGTCATCATTGGTCGAAGGACCCCGAGAACATCCGGCAGAGAAAAGGTTCAACAGTTACGTTCACAACACAATAGCACAATATTAGCGGTAAAAATATTTACAATAAAAAGCAAGTCTAAGAAAGTCCAATGTGTGGACAGACTGTGACTAAAGTCATGTGACCATCCAGGGTCTAGAATGTTCTAGAATGTTCCCTTTGGATTATCTGGATGTGGAAAAACAACAGTGGTGAACTTTAGAAACTACCATGTGAATGGATCTGACATTCATTCTAGTTGACTTGTTTGTTTGGACACAGATTTCATTTAACTTGATGATCTGGAAGAAATTTTTTTTTTTTTTTTTTTTTTTTTTTTTTTTTTTTTATACAACTTTATTGAACAAATGCAAGTATACAACATGAAGAACAATCAATGCAGTATACAACATACAATCAATATACAACACAAATAATGTTAAACAGCCAGGGGAGTCGATTCATTAAATATATGCAGAGTGTTACAAATATCAATGGTTCTGAGAGCCTTTTTGTTGGAGGAAAAGGATATTGATTTTATGTAAAAAGTTACATCTTTAATGAATTGTGGGAAGTATGGTGTTTTATTAGTAAATTTACATTTATGTATGTAGAATTTTGCCAGAAGAATTAATAAATTAATTATAAAAAAAACCTTTTGCTTTTTGGGGGTCCTGAAAAAACAAAGTAATACATTTTCCCATTTCAGGGAGAAATCTTTGAAAACATGAATAATGATGAAGCTACTGAACTCCTTCCAAAATTTCCGTGTGAACAAACAGTGCCAGAAAAGATGAGTTACTGTTTCTGGGTGATCTCCACAGAAACTACAATCAGTATTAATATCTTTTTTAAATTTTGTCATGTAATGTTTGGCAGGGTAAATTTTATGGAGAATTTTAAAGGATACTTCTTTTACCTTATTTATTATTAAATACTTGTGAGGGATCGTCCAAACCGCTTTCCAGTTGATATCTGGAACAAATTGATTCCAATAATTTAAAATATATGGGGGAGAGGTATAAATCTTTTGAAATAATCTTCGTATTTTTATATTAGTAGTACGCCCATAAGAGAAGCATATTTTTCCTACCGGTGACTCATCCGCGTTGGATATTGTATTTTGATTAGGTATCAAATTATCAGTGTTCTTAAATAACATTACTATTCCTGAGGGGATAGCCTTCTGCACGATTGAGAACTCTTGTAAAGTAACAGGTAAATTATACTGTGATAGGAATTCGTTATAGTTCAACAGCTGCCCCTCCTTATTAAATAGTTGAGCCATCAGTAGGATCCCATTCTGGATGATCTGGAAGAAATCCAAGAATCTGGAAAACTTCACTGTTCAGTAGCAGGAATTTCGGTCTCGGTCCCGTTTGGGTCCATCGGATTGTTTAACCTGAACAAACGTGGACTGAATGGAATTATTGTTAAACGAGAAGAGCTCAGCTCTTCTGTGATGAGCGGGACCGGTTCTGCTGCAGGTTCTCCATCGAAAGACGACACGCTGACAGACACAGGATCCACCTGGACCGGCTACAAAACGGTTCTGAGGGTTTCAGTCCGGAACGATGGTTCTGCCTCAACCAGAGGTGGATCTAAAGAGGGTTCCTGCGCTCCAATGTTGGGTCGGGTTCTGCCGGGTTGCTGCAGGCGGATTTGTAGACAGGTGTGGTTCCGATCAGCATCATGACTGCATGTTTTGTGATGTCACTCAGGTGGGAGGAGGGGGGTCGCGGGGGTCCGGTCCAGCTGCCGACGCTCCGTTCTGCTGTGGAACCAGGACCGACCTCTGTGGGGATCCAGAGCTGACGTTTCCGGGCCGCTGGAGGCCGGCGGTGTCAGACGCAGGTGACCCCCCCACATGCAGGTCAGACGGGGGCCCACCCCCCCCATTCTTTGTTCTCTTCTGGACCTTCCTCACCTTCTTTTCCCGCCTCACAGGGTTCCTCTGGATCCAGAGTCCGGTGATGTTCCTGCGCGTCCCGTGAGGTCCGCCTCCGCAGGGACAGAGGGGGGAATTCTGGGGGGTGGGGGGGTTGCAGACGTCCCCTTGTCTGCTTTTGAAGTTCTGTCACATTTGACTGACAGAAGGAAGCTGGTTTCTCTGCTGTCGTCACCACATTTCATTTGGTCGACTTTCTGCACGGATCGGATTCATCCAGATCTGATCTAGACTGGTAACCATGACAACGCTGTAAACGGCCTCACCGGGGGACGCAGCAGAGTGGGAGCCGGTTCCTGGTCGGGGGGGGGGGCGTCCGTCGTCAGGACCGAACAGCTGGACCGCCTGCTCGTGGGTCGCCATGGAAACGCTGAGCGTCTGAGTCCCTGTGACTTCAACGGACCACCGCCCAGTTTCTTCGTAACCTTTAACCTGGACTCCTCCCACCGCCCTGGACGCAGGGCGGTGGGAGGAGTGTGTGCGCGGCAGGAGATTCACCTCGATTCAAGCCGGGTCCAGAAAACCAGAAAACCACTGTCTGGTGTAACAAAGCCGAAGAAGGAGCCAGCAGCTGGTTCTGTGATGAAGAGGAGGAGGGTTTCTGGAGCCAGTCTGGCTCTGTGATGAAGATGAGGAGGGTTTCTGGAGCCAGTCTGGTTCTGTGATGAAGAGGAGGAGGGTTTCTGGAGCCAGTCTGGCTCTGTGATGAAGATGAGGAGGGTTTCTGGTGCCAGTCTGGCTCTGTGATGAAGATGAGGAGGGTTTCTGGAGTGATGATGCTCTTTCTGCTCTCAAATGCAGCTTTCCTGCTGCGTTTGTTGTTGAATCTCAGTGAGTTTTTGCTTTTCTAAACGTCCAGATGTTCGGCTGCAGGCCGAACGCCGACGCCTCTGTGGGAAACCCCATCCCTGCTCTGAGGAACACCTGAAGACCTTCCACAGACGCTCTGCTTCTGAAAGTCTGTCTCCTGCAGAACCACAACAGTCACTGGGATTCATTTGAATCGTGCGAGCCAACAGAACAATCACACCTGGCCACAGGTAACTCAGTAAACAGCTTTACGTGCTGACAAGTTAACCAATAAAAACACTGCTTCTCTATGGTGTGATGACTTCCTGTGTGTCTGAGACATCTGTCACATTAGTTTCTCCACTTTGTTCTGTTTATTAACCACTAAAAACATATTTACATTAGGATGCAGTTTTACTTCTATATTACTTTAATAAACATTTCACCCTGATGAGCTTTATATGTATTATCATTAAACCCTTTTTAAAAGTAATTGTTAAATTTTAAACCATTAATATATTGGCATTTTATGTTAACTGATTTAAATACATGATTTTAGGTGTTGGCTTTCTTTCATCATAACCTGCCTTTCATTTATTAAGCTAATTTAGCATGTATTACGTGACTGGAAATGCGTTAGTCATGGATATGTCAGGTTCCTGTTCAGTTTAAGGCGTTTTTCGGGGCGGAAAACCTCTTTTCTGTACTTTGACTTCAGTGAACAGCCAAACCACGTGACCTCCTGCAATGACGTCACAGGCTGCTTTCATCCAGGCCGGAGCGCGAGGCTTCTCCGCCGCCATGTTAACGCGTTGGTTCCATTTTGTGTTTAGGGGCCATTTTCTAAGCAGCCACGGCCGTGCGGCGCGTGAGCTGCGTGGCCGCCGTGAAGGCGTGACATAGTAGCAGGCCGCCTCACTCCCGTGAAACTGTCCACGGAGCATGTTACGGCGCCAAAATCCCTGTACGCTGCACGCGGGGAAGGAAAAGGCCCCCCAAACCACCCCAAGGAGCTGTTACCCCCTCATTAGGGTGTTAACGGGCTTTCGGGCGCCCGTTAAGGTGGCTCCGGCCCCGGTGTAAACCTAAACGGACCGGTTCTCCCACCGTGACCTCCAGGCGCCACCAGGCCCGAGTTTCAGTCATAAAGCGGGAACTGCCGTAACGCCGCCATGTTTGCTTGGACAGCAGGCCGAGGACGGCTCCGGCACCTGTAACCTGCCCGCCCTCTGCCTCCAGAGGTGTTTCAGAACACCTGGGTCAGGCGTGACGGAACCGTCTGCGACAGTAGAGTGTCTGGGACTGATAACTCTGACATTTTGGCCCAGCGGCTTCAAATTTGGGCCTGAAGATCTAAAACTATGACGTGGATCTACGTGGAGGTGTAATGGAAACATTTGCACCTCAACGAAGATGGTCTCGGTTCTGAAAAATACTGTAACCTTAAATAAAGGTTCTCGTTCTCGAGCGTCTAATTTAGTTTGTGCACGCGCAGCTACCGGCGGGAACGCAATCAAAACACCTATTTATGTTTCAATGGCTAACACGCACGCGCCTCTCCACAAGGTACTGTCGGTCACGGGTGGTGGCCCCTCCCCTTCCGGTTGTCTTTACTCCAGATGGACCACGTGGTTTCCTTGCAGGGGGAAAAAAACCGATGGAGTCGGCGGAGGGGCGGCGTCAGCGCTCTGCCGACAGATCGCCGAAAGAGGCAGGGAGAGGCGGAGAAAGAAAGGAAAACATCCCCGCCGACCCGCTCCCGCCATACTTCCCACACTCCTCCACCGTAGAGCCATCATCACCGGCAGGCTGCAGCGCGGCTCCGTTTGTCCTCACCGGATCTACACCCAGCTCCACCTGTTCACGTTCACCGTCTGCTGCGAGGACACGGAACTTTTCCGCGCCGGGGTTTCTACTTTTGATTGACAGCAGTCTGACAGGATTTTGACGTTATCACGATTTTTAATTAAGATTCCCCGTAGTTTAGAATTTTTAGCGGTACCGGACTCGTTTTCTCCTTTTTTTCCCTTTTTCTTCTGGACTTGATGAATTCTTCCGCCATGCATAAGCTGTACATCGGGAATCTAAGCGACGGCGTGACCGCCGAGGACCTGGGGAGGACCTTCGACGAGCACAAGATCCCCTACACCGGACAGTTCCTCATGAAGAACGGCTACGCCTTCGTGGACTGTCCGGACGACCACTGGGCCATGAAAGCGATCGAGACCTTCTCCGGTGAGTGACCGTGGACCGTTCGGTGGGAGCCGCGGCCTCCCTGTCCTCGCGGGGTTGAGCGTGAACCAAGATAATCCTTCAACTTTTTTTTGCGGTGGGAGGGTCTGCAGAACCGCGCGTGCACCGCCACGCACTGCTGCAATCACACGGGAACCCACGACACCGGGGCTGCACCCACGGAGCGGCGTGGGCACCCCCTCCCCCCCTCTGAGCTGCCAGATGACCCGCAGATCTGAACTTACTCGCGTGTTTGCAACCAGCAGGCCCCACGCAGACTCCACACGCACGCGTCCCTGAGCCGCATGCTCTGCTGGTGTGAAGCGTGCAGAAACACCCGAAATCCACGCACGAGCGCTTCAAATCTAACCCGTTTTCCCTGCGTGGGAGCCCCCGTCAGAACGCGCTAAACACCCACGAGCCCCCAGCTTTCCTGCCCCCCCCCCACACACACACACATCCACGCAGGCCTGCACGGCAGAGGGGTTGACACGCCGCAGCCCGGTTCTAACGGCCGCCTCTGGTTCTGTCTGTTCCAGGTAAAGTGGAACTTCACGGGAAACGTATCGAGGTGGAGCACTCCGTCCCCAAGAAGCAAAGGTAGGGCAGACCCCCCACCCCCGTGTCGTGTGTTATGAGGCCCCTGACCCGCCTGCTGAAGGGGGGTTCTGGAGCCACGGTGACTGTGAGGTCACCAGCGTGACCACTGCCTGCTTTAGATTAGTAGTGATGACGTAAACACGTCTTTTCCACGCTGCTCGCGTGAGGGCATCTGTTGACCTCACGCTATTCATTTTACATTTTATTTTGTATTTGTATCTTTGAAAATGGTGATTAAGGAACCGTGGAATTTCTCCAGTTCCACGGTGTGGAGCCCCACGCATTGGCGTGGCAGAGCAGCTGTGGGCTCCTGCTTTCTCTTGGGCCACTGCAGTAGCCGTGGACCGGACCGAGCCCGCTCCAGAACCTCTACGTTCTCGTGGAGGCCGTTCCTTCTGCTCGTGACCTTTGGCACAGATTCGAGATGAGCACCGCGCGCTGCACCGCCATTTGTGCTTCATCGCCGCGCGTGCCCGCGGAGGCTTTCATGTGCTTGTACAGTTTTCGGTGAATAAAGGTTGTTTTGAATACTGTGTGTGCGCGCGCCCGTGAGCACAGAAAGCGGTGCTTAACGGGCGCGCACAGCGGCTCGCGTGAAGCCTAGCATGGGGTGGGGGCAGACGTGGCAGCGGGCGGTCACGTGTTACATCTGCTGTGACTTGTTGTGATGGCGCCGGGTCACGCGGGAGGCCCACACCTGCCCCGCACCATGAATGCGTTTGAAAGTTCCCCGCGTGCGTGGGGCCGCAAACGCACGTGGAGCTTAACCTACGAAAATGTTAGTCGGCGTCAGTCTGGAGAAGCAAAATGGCGAAGCTCGACCCCTCCGAGCGGCGGGGCTTTTTGTGAAAATGGCCCCCGCGCTTTGACTGGCGAGGTCGTGGTTGCCGCGTGGCCGTGGGCAGCCCCCGCAGCCAGGAGACATTTGTCCGGAATATTTGGGGTTTTTGTTCAGCAGAACTGACGCGTCCCCGTTGTCTCACGCGAGGAAAACGATTCCTCTCCATGGTGGCGTTTGCTACTGCTGCAATGCATTGTGGGGCCCACGGTGACACACCCTTTTATTTAGAAGGCAAATGTAAATAAAGTGAACTGTGTTTGGATTTTTCTGGGTATAATCCAGCTGCTGTGTTGTGTGGCTTTCAGATTGTGTGGTTTGATGGATTTTTGCCGTGGATTAAATCTGGTTTGAGGTTTCTGCTGCAGGGATCCACCTGAAACGCTGCAGCGTTGGTCCAACCCGGTGTGAACGGTTCTGTCCCTCAGCTGATCCCGCAGCGTTTGTTGTTGTTGTGTCTTTATGTGCACACATTGCTGCACGGGGTGAGTGAATTTCCTGTGGCGCCGCCGTTGCTGCTGTCATTAGCGGTTCTGGTTCTGGAGGATTCTTGCAGTGTTTGGACCAGAGCTCCAGACCCGGGTCAGGGATCCAGAACTGCTGTTTTTGTTGAGCAGTTCCTGAAATTGGAGCCGAGTGTGTGTGCATGTTGTGTGCATGTTGTGTGTGTGTGTGTTGCTGGTGGGGGCTTTGAGAGGAGCAAGCCTCGCCGATGGGGGAGGGGTGGTTTTCTCTTTCTGCAGAATAAAGGTTGAATCTGCTCTTTCTGCCATCAGGACTCCACACTATCAGCTTCAAGTGGGCGGGGCCAACCCCGACCTTTGACCCCTGTGGCCATGCTTTCTGCCTGCCGTTGGGGGTGGGGGTAGTTGGCTTATTGTGTGGAAAGCTGCATGTTGGAATGTGGATGTAGAATGAGGGAAGGGGTCTGTGCTGTGGAAAGGGGGCGGAGCTTCATTGGGGAAGCGTATAGGATCCATAGTAGCGCTGAGGAGCGGGGGCATCAAAGGGGTCCAGGCTAAGGCTTCTTCACATTGAGCACATACGTGTGCTTTTCGAGGAAATGCATGAAGATCTCGGCTCTTTGGGTTCAGGAGGTGACGGTTTGAACGGAGATGGAAGGGCGCCACGCGTGGTCGTGGTCCACCACGCCCCCACGGCTTAGAAGGTCAATAGATCAGAACGGCGAGGAGAACATTGTTCCCACCTGCGGCGGCGGCAACATCTGAGGAATTTAAATAAAACAACAGGGAAATGTTTTTTAAATTGTTGTTGTGACACATTGAGGAAAAATAAAGTAAATGTTACAAATGGAGCCTTTGACACACAAACGCACAGATTTTATAGGTATTTAACTTCAGATGAATTAATTATAATTATTCACACATTGTGATGCAGAAGTTTGCGTTTCTTAGATCGTCTCTGCCGTGTTTCTCTTTAGTGTTTTCAAACAGAGAAGTTATGAAATGATTTTAAATAATTATTTCATTGGTTCAGGCTGGTCTACATCTGAGCCGGCTTTAGAACCGGGTCAGAGTCGATCCAGCGGTTCCTGTCCTGCTCTTCAGATGCAGGGTTATGGAAAGTGTTTGTTTTTCTGTTGAGTTTGGGCCGTTGTCCAAGCGTCTAATGTAGACGGACTCGTGGTTCTGATGTGTTGGTGCCGGCTCGGTCCCTGTAAACCGTTTGGGCCGGTTCTGCTGGGAGCAGGCAGGTCCGGCTGTGCCTGGATCTCCTCAGTGGCTGAGCGGGGTGGGGGAGGGGCGTGGACATGCAGGGGGTGTGACCAATCGTGTGGCGGCGGCGCCTGTGACTGGTTGCTGGGCGCTGTCTGGGAGCAGCCGATTGGTCCTCTCTCTGTCTCGCTCCCAGCAGGCCCCGCCCCCCTCTGTGGTGGTGTGTGTGTCTTTTTCTGGAACACAGCCTCCGTTTCTCCGGCTCTCCTCCCTCCCTTGGCGAGCCGCCACCCTCCCCACACAGACCCAGCATTTCCAGGGAGCGTGGCGGCGTGGAGGAGAACGCCGGCGTGCTCAGATTACTCCGGGACTGAAGCAGAGGAGGCCTGAGCACACCGGAGAACGCGGCTCCTGTTGGACTCAGACTCTTCGGACGGCGACTGGAAAGCTGGAAGACCGATTCCTCTCTGATCTGCTGAAGCGGACGGCGTGGGCGAGCTGCGGGCGGCGTGGGCGACCCGCGTCCACCTCTGAGGCTTTAGCCGTTTTCTGTCCTGGTTGGGACGGATGTTCCGCCCGCCACGCGCCGGCGGTCCTGAAAGACGTGAAGAGTCCTACAGACGTTTGACATTTCCTTAGTCAAATCTGAAGGAATCTGTTTTTCTTCTGGAGTTGAAGGTTTAGGTTTAGCGTTGAATGCAGACATGGATCCTTCCTGCTCCCCTAAACAGCTCTCGGTTCTAACCAAAACCAAATTCAACTCAAGTTAGATTTTATACGAAGGAATAAAAGTTCAATCATTTAGTTGTTTAACCGGTTTGCCTGTTTGGTTGGGTGGCTGGTGTTGGTTTTGGGTGGAGACGTCCTCCTCCTGGGATTGTGGTTCTGCCGGACAGAACCAGGAGTGGGTCAAAGCCCGGCCCAGGAGCCGCTCAGAACACCTAAACCGGTTTGGATCCTGATGAGTGGGTCGTTTGGAACGCGCCTGCTGCAGGCCAGAGCGGTCTGATCTGACTCCGCCCACTTTTACAGAACCCAGACCAGTCGGTGATGAGAATAAACGATTAGCATCTTTTAGGGAAAAAACGTTGTTTTGGGAAGCTGGGAGAAAATGTCCTTGCAGACGGAACTCTTTCGGTTTTCGGCGTTCAGCGGCTGAAATTGAATTTGGCTTTTCAAACTTTACGTTTGGTGGAATGTGAGTAAAACCGGTTTAGCCGTCCGGACATATCGCTGCAGGGAGTTCTGGGAGTTTTCTGTTCTGGCTGTGGTGGAACGTTTTTGCCGCGGATCTCTGGCGTTCTTGGTTTAAGCTAGCTGGGCTCAAACCCGTCTTCCAGAGTCAAAAAGGAAGCCGGCGGCGCCGAGAACTGGAGAGGTGATGAAGACGAGCAGCGTGGGAGGAGAAATTTGGAGGAAGGAAGTGATGACAAAGAGCCATTGTTCCCGAGAGGAAGGAAGACGAGGAGGACGGGAAGCGAGCATGGTTGGGTGGGTTGGCGGGTGGGTGTTAGAAATGGGGGCTGTCTCTTTAAGAAGCCCTCCTGGGCGCCCCTCCTCCACCTCGCCGCTCCGATTGTTCCTCTGAAGCGGCCGTCCGTAGACTGCTCTTACCCTCAACACAAACACGGCGTGCACGCGCACATCTGGGGGTGTGCGAAGCTTGCACGCACAGGCTTGGGGGGGGGGAGGGGCGCAGCAGCAATGGGATGAAGACAAAGAGAGAGGAGGGTGGAGGCTTGTTGGTTGGGGCCCAAGAGTTCCTGTGTGTGCGTGCGCACACGGCCGTGGCGTTCTCGTTTAGATTTAATCCAACAGGTTTTAGTCGTGTAGAAACTAACACCCCCCCCCCCCCCCCCCCCAATCCACACACACACGCCCCACGGTCTGGGGTTGGGGGGTCAACAGGACCCCCTCCTGCCTGGCTGCACTTCCTGTTTGTCCCTCATCATCTTTGTGTTGTTGGAGTTTCAGTTCTTCTCTCTCAGAAGCGCTGCTGCCGTCTCCATGGCAACAGCTGTTGAGCATGGCGCTGCTCCTGACAAGGTGATGGCAACAGAAATCTTTATTTTCCCGCCCTGTAAAAGAATCAACGAGGCGAGCAACTCGCCGCCTTTCTGCCCCTGAAGTCCCGTCCGGTAAACCGAGCTAACGCGAACTGTAGAGGGGTTCTTCTTTCAGGGGACACCCCCCTCCGAATTCCCTCCCCAACCCTAAACTAAAAATTATAATCCCGTGTCCTGGGTTTTAAATGCCATTCAGGCGCCATGATGACTTTTTTTTTTTTCTTTTTTAAATTTGGAAATCTGATGCACCACTTGGCGAGTAGTGAAGGACTTGGGACATAGCATGAGTGTTGGGATTAATCCTAGAAAAATGACTTTTATAAGAAACTTTAAATTCTTTGAGTAAAAATATTTGATCTGTAAAAATAAATAATTTTAAGGTTTAAAAATAAAATATTTGGCTGCCGGGATAAAGCTGATTAACAGTAACGAGGAGCTACGGATGCGAGTATCCATAAGGATACCTGTACATGCAATGATTACTCCCTTAAAGTACCGATTACCTATTGATAAATGGTTCATGTGTCATTTCTAGATATTTGTGGTTATTGGGTAAGTCATTCTGGTGTACTCAGAATACCTTTGTGTTCTTTTATCTTGCATGTTAAAGTTTCCTGGCCAGGAGTTTTTAGGATAACAAGAAAATCACCAATGAGAAATAATTAGTAATCAGTATTAGTATTTTCATTGAAAAAATTGGTACTGAATTGCCCATGACTAGGAGGAGCCTTAAAGAACTAACGGCTGATGCAGTGTATTGTGGGAAACCATGGACTAATGTCAGCTGTGTTCATCCAGACAGGTTGAAAGAATTTTCATGTTTGTCTTTATTTAATTTGTATTTAGGACCATGATTAAAAAAAGACTTTATAAATGTTTTCCTTTGATTTTGTCATGAAAATTGTGTATCTGGGTTTTAAAAAACACTCTCAGATACACCTTTCTGTTAGATCAGAACCCAGTCTCCTCTGACTGTATTGATCATAGGATATTGACGGTATTGATCATAGGATATTGACGGTATTGATCATAGGATATTGACTGTATTGATCATAGGATATTGACTGTATTGATCATAGGATATTGACGGTATTGATCATAGGATATTGACGGTATTGATGACAAGCTAAAGTCACATTTTAGAAACCTGCAAACTAAATGTTCCGGAAGCGTCACAGTTTGAACCAAAGCTAAGCCGGTTCTGGACCACAAATCTCTCCCCATTACATTGTGCATTAACATTAGTATATTTTTCTCAAGTGTTTTATATTTGTTAGTGATACATGTTGTTATTCCATATTTATCATATTGACTGATGGAATTATTGTAAACCAACCCTACATTCACTTCCAGTCCTTCAGAAATGCGAAGAATTCACCAATAATATTCAAAGCAAAATAAAATATTATCAACAAAACACAAGTAAACAGATATAGCTGTAAATATTTATTAATATAAACTTGAGGATGCATTTGGGCAAATAGAATTTGGAGGCAAAGAGTGGGCCGTTTGTTTCCATGTATATATATATATTTATGTATCTGAGTATGTACTGGTTATAGAGGGAACAGGGCTTCCATAGGTGGTGGGTACACCACCCTGAATGATATCAGTTATTGATTGGATATTGGTTGTCATGGCAAGGGTTGGGTTTCATATTGACTAAACCTGTTTTTGTTTGTTTCAATAAAGTTTAGAGCAAAAGTACTAGAACGTGTGACACTGGAGTAAATATTGTCAGACGGTGATTCTTTTGAACATTTTTTGAGTAGAGAAACACTTTTTCCTTGACAAAAATCCTGTGACCAAAAATGATAGATCATCTCTATTGATGTATAGTTTCTCCGCATTCTCATGACATTTTTTTATCATGATTGAGGCACAAAAATGTTGACGTTGGAGCAGTTTTTCCTAAGAGGTTTTGATAGATTTTTGCGCAGGAAATAGTTTTTCCTTCCAGTTTAGTAAAATGCAAATTCATGTAAACCTGACCAAAATAAAAAAAAGACAATCTTTCTAAATTTAGTTTAGTTTTTGAATAGGCCTATTTTTATGTTTGTGTCAGAATAACTCATTCTTGTCTGAACATTTTTTCTTTTGTCCAAATTAAAAAATAGAACAAAAATGTTTTATTTCTTTTTGGTGAATAAATTGTTTCAGTTGAAACGTGTCTGTTGATCTTTACCTTAATCCTGTTTCTTTCACTTTGTTAGTACTTATATTTAAACTGCAAGTTTTTTTTTTTGAATAAAGTCTGAAATAAAATTTGTGCTTCAATTCAGACATTGTTTAAAAAAACAACAACACAGTTCTTATTTTCATTAAGGTGTCTGGAATCTCTGACTTTCCCTCCTTTGTTCTCCAACACAAACCTGAAGCGAAACTAAAGTGTTTTCCCGATTTCACCAAGTTTTGCAGACTGTTAGAACAGATGCCATCACGTTAACCCAATGCATCATGGGAGTTGTAGTGAAACGCAGTGCTGCTGATGCCGGGCAGACTCGCGCCTCTGAGCGTCATTTGTTTTTTTTTTAATAACTTTTAACACGCTCTGACTCTGAAACTACCACGGATGATCCGTGATCCGTACGGAGCCCCGGGTCTGTGCAGACGTGTGCCGCGGATCCAATACCGGCGCTGCATCTAAATCAACAGTCCGCTCACACCGAAACCTGTCGCTCTTGACGCATGTGGGCGGAGCTATCGCCAAATGTTTTTCTCGCCGTCCTAATGAAACACCTGGATACGACGGAGTTTTAGGGCCACAAAGAGAAAAAACATTCTGGAGAATTTTTTGTCTGCTTTGTTCCTTGTTTACAGGAGAAAAAAAAAGTTTGAAAGGTGGAGATTAAAGTCAAAATACATTCAACCCGCCACAGCAAACATGTCTGTTTATTGGAGCCTAGCTCGAAGATTTTAATGTAGTTTTTTCTCTCGTTAATGTTCGATCGCGAAATTTTGTAATTTAGCTTACATATTTTCTTTAAGGCAGTGATGGTATCGATGATGATGATGGTAATTTTTTTTCTGCTTTTGCGTTTAAGCTTATTTAACCGTTTCAAGGAAGCAAAAAGCATGAAAAAAATTTTAACTCCTTTTTTAAATAAATACAAACACCCAAAAATGATTTTCTTAGTTACTTTAATGATACATTACATGATAGTATATATTTTATGTATTATATATATATATATATATATATATATATATATATATATATATATATCTTTAAAAATTGTCCGTAGTTCTTCTTGGATAAACCAAATAAAAATATTTCTGTTTTTTTCATTAATTTTCATTTTTCATTCTGTTTTTTCATAAATATAAATAACATTAAAACCCCAAGAAAATCCTTCCTGGGGGGGCTCTTTGGTCCTAAAAGCTTTCATGAGGCCCTAAAACTCTGTCGTACATTTAAGATGCAGAGAGATCCGTGTTTTATTTTGAAGAGGGTGTCGGCAAACTACACAGGGGTGGTAATCTGGTGATGCTAAACTTTTTATATCGGTGAAAATGAGTCATTACCCACGGCACACCTGAGCGTTCCTTGCAGGACAATCGTTTATAAGACGATGTAGTTTGGGACCGTCCGATGTCCTGGATTTTAGCGTAATCTTGTTCAAACGCAATGCATTATGGTCTATATTCGCTAATCTAGTGAGTATTGATGCAAACTTTTTTGTGGAGGTTTTGGAATTGGAAATTCGGAAACCCCCCAAAAGTTGGCGAACACCTGGGATGTGGAACCTGAAGCTTCAGGGTTAGGGTACGTAGAGACGGACGTGACGTCACCCATAGAAAAAACCTGACCTCTGGCTCCAGCCAATGGTCGCTGTGGTCTGGCTCCAACATGGTGTCGTCTGTAAACTGGCACCATGTTGGAGCCAGACCACAGCGATTGGTCTGAGAGAGAAAAAGAAGATTAAAAAAAAGTCAGATCCAGAACGAGGAACAGCTGTTCATGTCTCTCCAGAAGTCTGCGGGATTTTGGCTTCTTGGAGATACTTCCTGTTTGGAACGCCAGGAGGGCGGAGTCACTCAGTCCAGTTAGTATTTGCAGTGGAGGGGCCAAAGAGCCACAACAGGGTCCATGGTGGCTATTAAAAAGGCTTTAACTAAAAGAAACTTTATTCCGGTCATTGCCGCGTCACTCCATCAGCTTCCTGACTGCTAGCTGTTATTCTGCGAGAAATCTTCAGCCCTGAGTAGTTTAACAAAGTCGGACCTAAAACTGAAAATTTATTTGAGGCCCTTACCAGAATTTAGACAAATAGATTTTCTATTTTGGAACCAATTCATAGAATTTAAAAACACCTTATGGTTTGAAAAATATGTTGGAGGTCACTTAAATAGTACGATTTTAATTGTATTAAATTTAGCTTGGTTAATTTAATTGGTTTAACTGTGATGTTAGAAATGCACCACAAATGATAAAATCCATATATATGTTTTTATTATTACTGCTGACATCTCACTGGGTGTCTTTTATTTTGAAAGGAAGTCATTTGTTAACAGTTATGAACAATTTCATATTTTGAAACATAACCATTTTCTTTTTATGTTTTATTTAAGCCAAAAAAAAAGCAAAAACCAGAACGGTTGATTTCTATTTATCCTGATAGGAACATAAACGTAGAGCAGCATTTTTCCAGACGTTGTGGTTCCTTCTGGCTGGTTGTCGGTGAGAAACGGACCAGAATTTTCCCGAAGGAGCAGATCTGCTTTGGCTCTCCGTGTCCTCAGACGGGTTCTCGTGTGGGTCTTCTGGGTTCCTCTGGTAGAACCTGAACAGAGGGTTTTCTCTTGAAACGTTGACATCTCCTTCCCACTTTCAGGAGAACTCTGGTGTTTCTATCGTCTCACCTTCGACCGCGGAAGATCCTCGCCGCTTTCAGATGAAGTCATTGCAGCGTCGTGTTTTCCAAGGCCTGCTGTTCATCTGTGTGTGTGTCTGTGTGTGTGCGTGGAGCGGCCAGCACACCTGAATTCTTGACATTTTTTCAGCAGAGCTCAGACTGAAGCTGAGGGAACCTTGAGGACGCTCTGGCGTCTCATTGGCCGGCTTCACGCTGCGCTCTGATTTGCTGTCGGGACGCCGTAGTTTCCAGCGTGTGGATCCGCTGCTCGCCGTCTGACGGACTCTGTGTCATCGTGGTCCACCTCCTCGAGGACCTTTGCGCCGTTAACCCTGAACATGCCCCCAGCGGCATGCTGGGTAATTCCCATGTAGACCTGTCAGTCAAAGGTGTGACGGTATGCAGCTGCTTTAAGGTGAAATAAAATACATTCAAGTCTAAAAACCTCCAACTACAAAGTTTGCCTAAAACTGGAAAGAAAATCACTACAAAAGTAGTAAAATTATTGTGTTTGTTAATTTTAAAATAACTATTTTAAAATAATAAAAATTAAAGTGAAATTTGAGGGTTTTTTAAATCCTTAAATCAAGTTTTTTTTTTATTTAGAGTTCAGAGATAATAGATTTGGACTCATTTTAATCATATTTTCCTTGTTTCTAAATCCTCTGAAAAAGATAGTAAAGGTGTAGAACAACAAAGTTCAAACAACTTAAATGTTGATAGTTAAATAGTGTATTTTATGTATTTTATGTATTAAATATTTTATCTTCCTGAAGGCCAAAAAGTAATGTAGACGAAATGAAATAAAACATTGTTTCTCTTATGGTAACAGCTTTTATCTGCTAAAACGGATTTTAGTGTCTTTATCTTAAATCTATTTTATGTTCTGTAAATAAAAATTCATGTCTGCATTAGTTTGTTCAAACTTATTTTCTTAGTTTGAATAATTATGAAAATATAAATTCTTGTTTCTTTTGGAATGAAAGAATTTCTGTTGTCACGCTGTGCGCTGAAACCATGTTATTCCAAACTATAAAGACATCATTTTTAATTCTTTAAGCCTCAAAGCTGAGAATCACGCAGCAAAAATGTCAAATGTTTCTTTACTGATTTCATTTTTTCTGCTTTTTGTTAAATTAAAGTTTCTGTTTTAAGGAGGCAAAAAGCATTAACAAGATTTTAAACTCCTGTTTTTAAATAAATGCAATCACCAGAAAAGAAAAATAAAATTAATTTATATATAAATATATATAGATATATAAATATATCTATATATATAGATAGATAGATAGATAGCGTGTGTGTAAATATAGATATTTAAATATATCTGTAAATATATGTTTATTTTTGTGATTTTACATGAATTTTATTTGTCTGTTTAAAACAAATCTGCTTATGAATATAAATAAAATTAAAACCCCTAGAAAAATCATTCCTGGGGGGCTCTTTGGTCCTTAAAGCTTTTACGAGGCCCTAAAAGATGAGGGAAGGTGGGTCTTTCTAGGGCGGGGGCGTTTCTTACGTTCATGCCACGCAGATGGGAAATCCAAATAAACTGATTAATAAACGTTTTATTGCAATGGAAATGAAAACAAAGAGGTTTTTACCAAAGTTCTGTCCGTTTTTTGTAGCTTTGGTTCCCGGCTAGCTTGCGGTCGTTAGCTCGTGTCGTCTGGTGGTTCCACACTGTTGTTTCATATATTAACTCAAATGTGAATGTTCCTGTCGTCGTGGCAGCCCCAGCTTTCCCTTTTTTTAATTTACTGTTGACATTTTAACACTGAACTAGAAAGCATCACAGGAGGATTGTGTGACCGGGTTCCCCTTGTACAACGATTTAAAACACAACTTGTTCAACATCAATCAACGTATTGTGGAAAATGCCGGGGGCCGCGTACGACAGGAGCCTGCGGGCTGGTAGAAGTCTGAACGTGGGTCACATTTAGCCCACGGGCCGGACTTTGGACGTGCCTGCTGTAGAGAATCAGAATCCTCGGTGTTCTGCGTACAGCCGTTGTTGGTTTTTCTACGGTGGGTCAGGAAGCTCAAAAAACTATTTAATGTCAAACACAAGTTTGTAGATGAATCTGTTTGTGTTTGTTGACAGATGGAGCTAAAATGTTTTAACTTTTCTATGTTTTTACTCATGAAGTAATGACAAACGTTTATCTATCCGTTTCTAAGCTTTTTGAAAAATTGGGGGGACATTTTTAGTTGATAAATGTAAAAGTTTGGAACTTTAATCCAAAGCAGCACATCATCTGCAAAAGTCTACGCTCATGAACGGAGCATCAGATTGAAAAGTTCGGATGCAGAAGTGGTTCATTCCAATAATCGTGTGTGGAATAGAACATGTTATGGAACCGCTCCACTGATAATGGTGCTTTTGGTTTTTTTAACGTCTAATAGCATTTTTCTGACGATGGAGGACATATGGAAAAAATTCAGCTTGAAATTGTTTTTCCTGAGTATTTCTACTTTCCAAATGGTTTTGATTCAGGAGCAGAAAGCCGATTTTAAAAAGTTTGTAGTTTTACGTACAAACCGCAATCTTTGGGTCATAACCTCCAAGCTCCGCCCCTTTCTGGTCGTCCACCTGCAGATCCATGAACGTCTTTGTTTTCCTGGTCTGAGCTGGAATCTGGACGGATGGATGGATCTGATGTTGCTGCTTATTTGTTAGCTAATGTTAGCTTGGTGTTGGAGAGGGGCTTTAAGCTAGTAGGAGACACAAAGCGATGATGGGAAGTGCAGCCGGGCTTACTCCGCACCAATAGTCTCGTCCACAACTCAGAGGTGAATTTCTAATAAGCTCCTGCTGTTCTGCAGAAACTGCCCTAGAAAACGACACCGACTTTGGATATTAGCTAAAAACGGCGTCATCCTAATGAAAAGAGCTCCGGGAACGCCGAGGAAACGGATCAGAAGAAGATCGGAGGGGACTTTAAATTCACCGTTTTTATGGGAGGGGGCTCGGCGGTTTTGGGGTCAGAACCTGAGCGGGCGACACTTTGGAGCAACCCAGTCCATCAAAGCGGTGACGGCCTGCAGGACGCCTGTGTGCTGATTGTGAGTGCGTGTGTGGGTGTGTGTGTGTGTGTGTGTGTGAGTGCAGGGCCTGTTGCTCCGTCGCAGCAGGAATGCAGTCCGGACCGGAATGTGGGAAGTGCGGCGGCGTTCTGGTGCTGCGGTCAGCATGTGGTCATCTCTGTGAAACGCCAACACGGAGCTGGAAAACTTTCTCAAATCCTCAAAAGTTAAAAAAAAAATCTAACCTGGAGGGTCAACATTTCCTTTTTAACATTCAAATGCTTTTGTTGACTGATGCAACAAAATCAAAGCTGCAGAGTTGAAAAATCTAAAAGGTTTCAATAAATATGACATATATAGGAAGAAATAATCAAGTATCAGTGACTGAAAGGCTTTGATTGTTCATGTTGAGAAGTCATTAAAGACTTCCAGAGCTTCCAAATGTTTGTCAGTTTTCTAAGAGCGGCTGAGCTTTGCGGTCAGAGTTTCACACCAGTTTTTCTGAGCAGAAGGAAAGAATCCCAGCAGGCCAGGCTTCTATCTGCCTCTCTCATCTTCAGGCTCCACTTGGACATGTTAATCATTAGCTGTAACCAGGAAGTGGACGCTTTCAGGTTAATCATCTCCAAAGACACAGAAACAGTCACTGAGCCTCTGTGCTGGTAGCCGCTGTCCTTCGGCTGATCTTTGTTTAACTCCATCCATTTGAAAGAAAGAAAAAAAAAGGTAGAAACTACAGTTTTGGTCTCCAACACTTTGTTATGCAGCACTGAGATAAAGTGACTCTGCATATTTGTTAGTTTGATCCTAACTTAAGGGTCAGAATGACGATTGGAGGCAGGTCTCCCCTGGTGGTTTGGTGGAACCTGTTCCTTCTGAGCTGGTTTTTCCTGCTGAGTTTACAAGAACAAACAAACTTCCTGCTGCATTTCAAGCATTTTTTCAGTCGTAGTTTCACCAAGTGACAAAACTATGAGGCAGCAGAAAGATTTGCCACAGCAGAGGTGAGCGACCAGCAGTTTTCAGAGGCTGATGGAGGGGGGGGGGGGGGGGGGGGGCAAACGCAGTGTTGCTGCTGCAGCTCCAAACCCACCACCGTGAAGTGGATCTGCAGATGAAGGCTGAATGTCCTGAACATGCAGGTCCTTGGTGTGCAAGAACCACAGGCTTAAACAAAACCCTGAGGGGAAACGTGTCCTGTAATGCAGCCAGTGTCACGTGATATAAAATCATTCAGCCTTCAGCACCTGGAGATAGAAAATCCTGGCTTTGGTCAGCTGTGACCTCCTGGATGGGGGTCACCGTCAGTACTTACGGCTCTGCGTTGATGCTCTCCACGGGGGCCACATAGTTGGCGGGGATGTACCCCTGCTTGGAGGCAGAGATCCCGGTCAGGGCCCTGGCCAGCCACCAGTCCCCCGAGCGTTTGTCCAGCGCCTCTAGGGTGTCCCCGCTGCTGAAGCTCAGGTCGTTGGCGGTTCGCGCGGAGTAGTCGTACAGAGCCACATAGTACTCCCCGACGGGCTTGGCCGGCAGGAGGGGCAGGGGTCTCCCCACGGCGGAGCTCGGGTCTTGGTTTAAACTGACAGCGTTGGGGTTGGCTATCACCGTGTCCTCTTTCTCCTTGCGTTTGGACGCAGTCTCCGTCTGACCTGGCCTCCTGAAACAAGCCAGAAAGTTGTGCCAGCAGGCGGACAGGGGGCTCTTGCGCTCCCCCTCCATGGTCGAAGAAGCGGAGTCTGTCAGTCTGTCAGCTGCTCTGCTTGGCGGTCATCAGGTGAGGCTGGCGGGAGGACCACGCGCATCCCGGCTCCTCTACGCCCGCACCGGCTTCCCGAATGACGGCGGTCGCAGTCGGGACTCCGGTAATCACCTGCACCTGCCAGGAATGAGGAGCGCCGCGCTGACGTCACGCGCGCAGGTATGTCAGGTCTGTGAAGTTGCTCCGCCCCCTCCTCCACCAAAACAACAGCAATCTAAATGTTTGATTTAAAGTCAGCAAATGTTACTTTAATGTAGACATGCATGCACTAAGAGTCTGGATTTTTGTATGATTTCAATGCTTGAAATATTTCAAGCATTAACATTAAGTAAATATTGCAATAAAAAAATACACACCAAACCAACCCATTTCAGTTATCGAACAATATGTTGATTAAATATAAAGACAAATGAACAGATCTTAGAAAATAAGTCCATCTTCTTGACTGTAATTAGCCCACTTATAATCAGAATGGCCTCTTTATGCATACATTAGCCTAAACACACGTCTCACTAGATTCATTACATTTAATGATCATCAATTAAAGTCAAGTAGAGCTTGATTTGTTGCTAGTGAGTTATTTCTATTTATATACGTTTGTGCAGAGTTGCAAATGTTATCAGATCACTACAGATCACTAGTGTATTTAAATCACAATTCTTTTTATTTCCCTTTCTTATTATTTATTTATCCCAATATTACAACAATATTTGTCTCAACATGCTTCATACCAGTCGTTGTATAATAAACATGGAGTCATGGGATTCAATAGGTAATTGCTAAACTAAACTAAACAGACTAAACTAAACTGGGCATTCCTGCCTTCGACTCTCCTTCTTGGTACCGAAAAACTCCTAAAAAACAAATTCCAGGGGAAAACAATTAGAAACTTCGGGGATGCCCACATGAAGGATGGACAAGCGATGTACCAGAACTCTAAGAGAAGAATTAACTTATCCAACTCTCTAGCTTATCTAACTCTACAACTACATGCCAAAAAGTCCGGCTTCATCCAGATGGAACCGGGGGGCGGCTTTCTTTTGTTTCTCAATTGTGATTTGAGGTTCTTAAACATAAATAGTGAGGGGAGGCAAAGATACTTGTTGTTAAAGTTATAACAGTTTTTTTCCCCACAAACCTCTGAGAGCAGATGAAATGATAACATAATCCAGAATTGAAGGAGGATATTAATATTCAGATTTTTTATTTTGAAGGTTTTACGATGCGTAAGGCTATTTTATTAATGTGAGACAATAGGGCCAAATTAGCCAGCCCCACTTTGGACTGCGTATGAAATATACTGTATCTATCATAAGGATATATCCCTCCAAGCCCCTAAAATGTATAGCAAACTATAATCACATCAGTTCATCTGTCCTTGTAACTATCTCTTTCTTTGATCTATTTGAAATGTCCTTTACATTATATGTTGAATTATCCTCCTGGCACTATTCTCTGTGTTTACCAGGCTTGGGACCAGCACAATAGCACACAGATTTGTGCCCTAGAGGCTCCGTTTATTTTGTTTTTCTGTGTATCTGTCAGTCAGTCCATTCTTCTTCTTTTGTGTAAATTTATTGTTACGTCCCTCTTCAGAGAGGAGGGAGAAATGTGTAACATAAAGAAAATTATGATAACCGGGCGGGGTTAAAGTTGGCCACACAGCCGTTTATTCGGTGACAAATTACACTCATAGGGGACCAAAAGAGAAATAATCAACTCAACACCAAAGGTGCAATAAATAAAGGGATAACTTAAATTCTCAGGCTTTATAGCAAGACACCGAATATACTCAAAATGCAAACAAAAGAATACTACAAGAGTAAATGTAACAAAAAGACAAAACCAGAATCAAAGCTAGGGGGGAAACCAGAGGCTTTCTCGAGCTAAGGCCAGGCAGACAGCAGGGGCAGGCTGAAGAACGAATTCCCACTCAGGAATGCAGCCGCCACTGGAGCAGAGGATCCAAGGAGCTTTTAAGCTTCCCTCCAAGCCAGGCGATTGGTAGCAGCCTCAATCAGCTCTGCATAGGGGCGGAGTCAGCAGCTGTGCAGGAGCTGGACTTCTACAGGAGCTGAGAACATATACACATATGCATACACACACACACACACACACACACACACACACACAAGATAAGCAGACAACTACCAGGGGTCGTAACATTTATATTTTTACTGCTTGTGAAAATTAATCTTGAAGTCAATTTATAAACACACAAAGTAATTTAGGATTAAAGAGAAAAAAGATTCCCATACTTAATAACATTGCTGGTTTCTGTGTCACGTGCCCCTTTTTGATACACTGAACAACTATAAGGTAAAGCAGACGTGACAGAGCGACAGGAAGGGGCATTTTCTTGTCCCAAATAGAAAACAGATGTGACCACTTCCAACCCCAACCCTTTTGCGCTGCGCACTCACTCCAAGGTTTACGGTTAGGGTCAGTCACTGCTCTCTGGCGCCATCTGCTTGCAGAACAGAGTTGCGCCTGTGCATTTGTTTCTGAACGCTAAACTTCACTTCCTGGCGTTTACCGTCCGGTTATTCCGGATTCGGATTTGGTTGAAACGGGCTCGTACACTCACTGGTGCGTGTGCCTGGCGGTGACGCGCCACACTCCGGTTCTAGCCCTGATCCCGGAGCCGTCCCCGTTGCTGTCAGTCAGTGTCATTTCCGCGCGACGCGTGTTGCTCTGCCCCCGCGCACGGAGCGCCTCGTCCTCCCGCACTCCGCCACAATGAGCGAATACTTCAGCCTGTCGGACTGCGACGTGATCGGCTTCGACCTGGACCACACGCTGTGCCGGTACCACCTGAAGGAGACCTCTCGGGTGAGTGGGGCGGGCGCGCTTAGTTCCACGGCGGTGCCGCACAACCGCGCGGCGGTCGTGACGCGCCGCTGCTGCTCGCTCGGAGCTGAAGCAGGACGTGGGCGCTCCGCGGTCCGTCGGCGGGCATGTTTGTTTCCGCGTGGCCTGTGTGGGGAAAACGCGCGTGTGCGTGCAGATGTGAGGGGTATCTGAGCGTGCACCGGAGCGGCAGTCGCCCTGAGGATGATGATGGGATGTGAGCGTGGCGGGCGTTTGGACGTGCTCAGCATCCTGCAGATTCTCCCACGCTGTCATGAGTGGCTGCACACTGGATGTGTGGATCCTGTGACACGCAGCTGCTGCATGTGAGCAGCCTGCACGGCCTGCGGCTCACCAGGCCTGAGAACATGCATAGATTCTCCTGTCATCTTCATCCTGTCAGTAGAGGGCTAGGGATACATGAGAATGCAGGAACACCGTATGGATCATGCGTTGAAAATGAAGACAGCTTTCCCTCCCAGTCCTCATTCCAAATGCCTTTATGCTTTAACTAAAGGCACCAGTGTTTATGAGGCATTCACTGTATTTGATGGCTTAAAAAGACAAAAGTGTGGTAGTTTAGTACAAAGTGTTTGCTCTTTTGAGGTTTCATTTCTTGGTCATGTTTGCAGAGACACATTGATGCTGCTCTCAGAGAGGGGCAGCAGCCTGAATTCAGCCTCTCAAGTTGGTCTGCATTTCTTTATGATTGACTTCCTGCAACTGTTTCAAAGCTGTTTCTGTGTGTGTTTAAAAGTCCCACTCTGACCATCCTATGATCTATTTTCAAGTGGTCTCAGTGGTGTATTAGTTATGATTATGCCGTTTTTAGCCAAAATGAAAAAATAGGTGTTATTTTCTTGACATAGTTTCTGCAGAGCGGCAGGAATTCATTAGAAATTCACCTCTGGTGTGTATTCGCCTCATACACACCGGGCTGTACTGTAAGAATGTTTGACCTGAAACATGTAAGTTCAGTTTTTGGATCTTGAATGACATCATCCACAGCCTGCCAAAAACACACAAACAGGTGGTACCACTGATTGGGTAGTTAATGGGTGCCTTGTTACGTGGAATATGATCGATCCAAAAATCAGTATTTGGAGTAGATGGAGAACCATAGCTCAGCTCATTCTAGTGTTCAATGCATTCATCTATTTTACGTTTTATCTTGAAAGTAAGCCACCAACCGATGAAATGGTTAGATCACTAATTCACAAAAAAACCCCAAAAGGTTGAGGGTAAACCTAACTGAGTGAGCTGAAGGGAAGAATAGTGTCTCTTCATTAAAGCACTGTGCCTCTTCCTCTTCCTTCTGTGTGCTCACAGCTCATCTACGAGAGCTTTGCCAGGTATCTGGTGGAGTACAAAGATTATGACAAAGACCTGCTAAATCTGACTCCGGCCACCTGGGACTTCTGGTGAGTTTGACACAGAAATGCATGGTTAATCTTTCAGAAATCCCCAAAATGGTTTTCTTCTAATGTTTTAAGGCTGCATGTCTTGTCTTTTTTCCCTCTCATTGCTGGTTTAAAGCCACCAATCCCCGTTCTAGTAAAATTGATCTGGACTCTGGAATCAGGAAGTTTTATACTTTGCTTTCAGGTTTTAATCTATTAGTCTTTATTAAGGTTTTTATTGTGTTTGTTCTTTGTTCCTTCATCTATCTGTTTTATTGCTGTAAATAGCTTAAGTAAACTTGGATTCTGTTTGGATTTTATATGATTTTTGATGGATGTTATTATTTCTTTGGACAGTTATTGGGTTCAGAAAGACATACTGCTGGATATTGATTGTTGGCTCCCTGCCAGTGTGTTATCCACAATCCTTTTCTCCTCTTTTTTCAGAAAAAGGAGAACGACTTATTGGTCAAAAAAAAAGAAAGAAACTCCTTATGGCGGCAGTTTGTCTCAGCTGTTATCAAATATGCCATATTGGACCAAATAGTGACAGTCTCAAAAGAGGCAAATCACCAGCTGTTATGCTGGAGTCAGACAGACAAAGGTCAATATGACTACAAATGGCTGCACTCACACAGGACTCACTGAGGACATTCAGGCTATGGCATCACTTTGGATGATGTGAAGCAAGTCTGGACTGTCTCTGTAGGACTGTCAATCCCAACTGCCCAGTTTTAGGCCATAACCATACTGTAGATGTTTTCTCATGTCTGTAGAAATAATCAGTACTAAATCAAGATTTTAATGTGGATAGAAATAGTTTGTGAGATCAGTGTTCTCACAGCAGGTGATCAGAAGAGAGACCGAGCTTTGTTTGTGGGTTTTCCCTGTAATTCAGAGGAAATGATGAGCTTTCAGAGCTGTCTCACAACAGCCTGACTTTTGCTTACAGCTGTAAAGGGCTGGTCGTGGACCTTGAGGATGGAAACCTTGTGAAGTTGGCTGAGGATGGAACTGTCTTAAGGTTCAGCTTCAAGATTTCTTTGTCATTAACCTTAAGTTAAAAAAAGTTTACTAATGTAGGTGATGTTTCTTTTTTTCTTTCACATTAGAGCGACACATGGAACCAAGGATCTCAGCACTGAAGAAATCATCAAGCATTATGGTCCAAAAAGGGAGTGGAGGCATTTTCACAGCCTGAGTTCCTCCTTCACTAGATCTGGTAGGGCGGTAATGCATCTAAAGGGAATTTAATGGATAATCTTCTTTTCATTTGAACTCTTTTATGACAACATTTGCTTCATCTGACAGCAAAATACTACTTCTATGACAATTATTTTGACCTTCCCGGGGTACTGCTGTGTGGGAGAGTTGTGGACATGCTACACAAGGTGACACATACTTTAGCATTGTACACTAAGTGTGTTATCTCAAACAGGAAACACTGAATCCTTTCTGTTTCTTTTTTGATAGCGGGGGAATGAGGTGAATTCCGACTTTTGGAAAGACATGGTGGCTGCCATCGATCACAATTACAACACATCTGCGTTCAAAGGTATCCACGCCATCACCAACCTTTCTTCGTTTTTCTTTGCGCTGGCGAGAAAAAGTCACTATGCAAAAACTGTTTTTCAAAGTCGAACTTTTATTCCATGTGTTGATCAGTAAATGGTACATAACTTAGCACATCATGTGGGACACAGTTTTACAAAAATCTGTCAGAATTTCTTCTATTGCTCTCCTATCTTTTGTTGGTAAAAGTGCATGTGAGACGGTTCTGATCTCAAATAATATATTACTACAGTTTTGCATATTGATTGAATGTATTGTACATGGAATTTCTCAAACAGACAGTGATAAAGGCAAATAAAAATACAAAAAAACATGCTTTTAATATTCCAGGGAGTTGTTGAGCACCATTGAAGATGAATTCCAATATCATCCAGTTTATAGTTAAAACACACAGTGAGTGAGGATTCTCTGAAAAAGTCCTTAACTTTTGGCGATCGTATATATACTTTTTCATCTTTTAAGTTTTTGGTTTAAATCAAGCTTTGGCATTTAACCTAATTACACTCTTAATTAGGAATTTAGTAAATTTATTTATTCCTTTGAATAATCAAATGACTTTCTGAATGGTTTTTGAGATTTACTGGGATTTGTGAAATCACGTTGAGGCAATTAGGAACCCAGAGAAAGCACCATGGACATTGTCTGCAGCAAAAATGCCATTGCTTTCCTCATCAGGAGCCTGGATGAAGACTCTGTCACCAGGATGGAGCAAAAGAACAGCACTGCCTGACATCTGGTCAAGGAAGCCTTTGTTGTATTCATCATAGATGAAAACAACTGGCTCCTGATTTTTGTAGAGGGCAACCAATGCATTGGCCCCATTGACATGCACGTGAAAGCTAAAGAAGTACAGGCCTGGCACTTGGCAAGTGAACACACCAGTGTGCTGATCATAATGATTCTCTCCATTGTACAGAACTTGGTTGAACTGAATTGGGGTTCCTGCTTGGGGGTAGGCCATGGACAGAAGAGCACTAAAGGCTGACATGGGAGCCTTGATCATTTCATGAGGCAGTACAACCTCATGGGATTTTATTGGCATGCTCTTGTCATGGTGGTAAATAATCTCTCCTGGTGGACCAGGTGGCCCAGGAGGACCAACGGGACCAGGAATACCATCCTGGCCTCTTTCACCTGGAAGTCCAGGAGGACCCATGGGACCAACAACTCCCTTTGCTGTTATGCCAGCGGGGCCAGGTGGGCCTGGAAGGCCAGGATGGCCCTTGAGTCCAGCAGGACCTGATGGACCAGAGGGGCCAACTGGTCCCATCGGTCCTGGTCTTCCGGGTTCACCACTTTTACCTGGTGCACCTGGAGGCCCTGTGTGTCCTTTAAGTCCAGGTGCACCATTTGATCCAGGGAGTCCTGGAACACCTTGGTGGCCTTGTGAGCCCTTTGGTCCCTGGGCACCATTATGACCGGGAATACCAGGGGGACCTACTGCCCCAGGCATACCTGGCTTTCCAGTGAAACCCTGAGCTCCCTGCTCACCTTTTGATCCCCTTGGGCCTGGTGCACCAACCATACCAGTGTCACCTTTGGGTCCGACTGGACCAGGCTCACCCTGGAATCCTCTCGCACCCTGTGGACCAGCTGGCCCTATTGGACCAGGAGCACCTGGATGACCAGTAAATCCAGTTGGGCCAGGTTCTCCTTTCTGACCAGTTGTTCCTGGAGTTCCAGGTTGTCCCCTGCTTCCTGGTATTCCTGGTTCACCTGTTTTACCAACACCTGGCATCCCAGGTGAGCCTGGCTGACCAGCAGGACCTTGTGGACCCTTTGGTCCCATTGGTCCGGGCATACCAGGTGTACCATTTTGGCCTGGTTTTCCTGGTGCTCCTACACCTGGAGGTCCAGTGTGACCCTTCATTCCTGGAGGACCCATTGGTCCAGGAGATCCATCTCTTCCTGGCATGCCAGTCTTACCAGGTTCACCCGGATAACCGGGAGCACCAGACTTTCCAATTCCAGGTTTGCCTGGCATACCAGTAGGTCCCATTGGTCCTGTAGCACCTGTTGGTCCTTGGGCTCCTGGAATCCCAATACCACGTTCTCCTTTGGGGCCAGGAAGTCCAGGGATGCCAGGATGTCCCTTCAGACCCGGTTCTCCTCTTGGGCCCATAGCACCAGGAATCCCACCAGGTCCAGGTTTTCCAACAGCACTGAGTCCAGCAGGTCCAGGGATTCCAGGTGCACCAGTCGCACCTCTGGGACCCATTGGTCCAGTTGCACCAGTCGCACCTTTATCACCTGGAAAACCAGGGGAACCTGGTTTTCCTGGGCTACCTGGAGCACCAGGTTTACCTGCTATTGTGTGACCGGGAGGACCAGGGGGTCCTGGGGGGCCTTTTGGTCCTGGATAGCCAATGCCCCTTTCTCCAGGAGGTCCAGGTGGTCCCATTGGTCCTGGTGGACCTGGAGGACCCTCAGCACCTGGTGTTCCTGCAACAACTTGGGGAGGGGAGGGACACCAAAGGGATCAGTATTTGACAGTTCTTAAGGAAATATGTCTCAGTTTTTGAAACAACATTACTGCTTGCTTAGAATTAAACAGAATTACCTTTAAGGATAAACAAAATAACAAATGTAATAAAAGTGTCCTAATATAAAGTCTACACTCCTTTTTTGGGATGCAATATAAAAGCACGTATTCTGTCCTTGAACAAGCTAAGCTTCGGCTCTGCAGTCCACCACCACCTAACCAGAAAAACACTGCTCCCTATGATTGTGTGGTCATTTGTGGTAGTAGCAGAACTTTTTTTCGTCTATGGTCATCGTAGGATCCTGATCTGATGTGATGTTCCCATCAAGCTTGAGTTTGGTGGTCTGGGAGCCAGTAAACCAGTTCCTGAGCTTTGCCCCTTGATTTGTTTTTATTGAAACACACCCTCAAACTTTTCCCCTTCAGTGAAAATAGCGGAAGATGTTAAAGATGAGATCACTTGTATTGCACTACTTTCTTTCTTTTTTTAATAAGGAAGAAACTCAAAATCTATGTTTGACTCCAAAGGTAAGTTATTTGATCAGACTGAAAGATCACAGGGTTTGTTGATCATTTTAGCTGTAGTCCGCGAAAAGGTTACTTTTGGAAAATCTATTATTTTCTTTTTTTATCTGTTTTCTGCACACAGCAATTTCTTGTGCCAAATTCTTCTAAGAGGTATAACCCGGTAGGGGAAGTGTGACTTGTAAATCTTGCCAAAGATGGTTTCCTCTCTTTTGAAATAGTGCTTTTATGGAAAAGGCACGCTGTCATTTTCCAGCCACATTTGGGGTGTGCCTGAATCCCCACAGGGGATGTTTGTGCCAGAGCTGGACTTTGTTGGCAGTGAATCCAACCACAAACTGAAGGTGACAATGCTGGCCACGGTGGCTGACCCTGCCTCTGGACTCTGTGTGGCTCATAAACACTGAATCCTCTCATCATTGGGTGCAGTGACCATATGCTTAGTTTGGTTAGAGATCGCTCTTCCTGTCTGCATCTGGATTCAAGCACTGTTAGAGTTTGTTTCTATGCTTTTATTACAGATAATGTAAGAACGTGTCTGTGCCGCAGAAGCTGGCCTCCAGTAAATCTGCTGTTTATTGCCCTTCACTTGTGTCTCTCCATCTTCACTTTTTTATTCTTCTCTCTAATTGTGCGATGGGATTTTAATCCTACTGTGCCGCCGGGTTGGGCGTGCCTGCAACATGGTGCCAGCATCTGTTTTTGAGATGCAGCGTATCCAAGCTCTCTCTGTCTTTGTCCTTAATGCGGACACAGACAGCAGAACCACATCAGAACATCAGAACCCTTTTCATATTAAGAACCAATGGCTGTTTGGGACATATAAACTGCAGTGTTAGACATCATCAGATCACGCCTTCTTTCTCTGTGACCTTGGTTTTCCTGAGCTCTCCAGCCGTCCTCCATGCAGTAATGCACACATGTAGCAGCTCAGTAGACGTGCTTGATAACTTTTAATGAGGGAGGGTGGTGCTTTGCAGCTCCACTTATTGATGGCAGTGAGCTGTTCAGCAGTTTGTTCAGGTTTATGAAAGAAGGACATTAATGGTGATGATAGGTGGAGACCACCAGATGATTAAGATGATGAAGACTTGCATTTGCATCCAACTAAGGAGTCATTTACTTTGTTCACACATAATAAGGTTTAGGTAGATTTTTTTTTATTTGTTTCTTTATAATTAAGAAGATTGTTAAAACTGCCTTCTTAGCTGACAGCTATCCAGAAATATTTTGTTTTATACAAAATTCATATTTTTCTCATTTTATGTTTAATATGAAGTTTTGCTGCTTTGTTAGCAGTACATTTGCTCAGTAATAAGTTTCTTAAGTTTGTCCTATAAGGTATGATCAAATAAAGTAAATAAAAACCAACATTTAGACCATAAAATGCTGTGTTTTTAAAAGTATTTTTAGCAGTGCATGTTGGCCGTTTCAGGAGCTGACGGACCATGATACAGTACAATGGCGGTTTTACAGTGCAGCCTACGACTCTTTGAGCTGAATTAGCATGCCAAAGATAAAAAGTAGCAATTTATGACTTTCTGCATTTGCTCCAAAACAGCTGCAGAAGCTGTTGACTCACCATGGCTCTTGACAGGATAGGGAACCTTGGCCACCTTTGATGAGTAGTGCCTGTCCGGGGTTGCCAGAGCCAAAGCCAAGAGGGCAAAAATGAGGCTTGTTACCCTCAAATCCATCTCGAGAAGCTAAACCTGTAAAAGCAGAAAATGGTTCAGTTAGTAAATCCAACCTTGACTGATCATGCCGAATGATCCATGAGTCAGACACACTTCCATCTCCAAGCTCTGAACAACATGAGATAGTTTATTTCTAACCTTTCAGAGGTTACTCTGCTGCAGCAAATTCAGAAAACATTTATCTGGTCCCTCAAAAAACTACGCATGTGATCAAATTTTCTCACAATGAAGATAAATATTCTGCTTTTCAGGGTATGCAGGTTTTGGCTTCCAGTCAACGGCCACTATGAGCCAAACAGCATTTATCGTACCTGCAGCCCTCTGCACTTTGATCCAAACCAGTCCCTCTCCCAGCACTCACCTCAAGGGTTTAAGCTCCAGTCAAACAGCAGGGGGAGCCGGGAGGCTGCTGTCCACCACTGCACTTGTATATCCTCAGTTGTGAAGTCTGTCTGCCTCTCTCTGTGGCAGCAGCTGCTTCCCAGAGCTCCCAGCCCAAGGTTTTTATACCGAGCTGCTGTCCGGCATCATTGGAGGATCTACCTCGCGTGGAAGGCCCTCCCTGCTCTGATGTCACTGCTAATGATGGGTGCCACTCTGAAGAAGCCTGTCACTTCTCAGGGATGGTCCTCCTCCCCTCCATGCTTCTTCTCCTTTCTCCAGCTGGTTCCTTCAGTCTGTGAGGAGCAGCAGAGACACAGCTTCCTTTGGCACTCTGGGTGACAGTGGTGCCATCAAAGGGTTAGGGTCTTGTGAACAGCGGCTGATCAAATCCTTCATTTCAGTCAGTCTTCCATCACAATGATTGTGTGTAGAGACTTTAAGGCTGTTTTAGTGGAAGTGACTGTCTGGAAACTGAACCCAGGTTGTGGTAGGACACAAAATGTTTGATTTTTGCCTGTTAGATTGCATTCAGTCCAATATTTTTTATTTAGCTTTGGTGGTTTCTTTGCTCATTTTCTGCTAAAAATTACATGAAGTGATGCAGAGTCTTGCAGTACAACCTTTAGCCACCAGAGGGCACTAAAGCCTGTTTTTCTACCATGTGTCTCATAGATGGTTTTAATTGCTACTTGGAATAAAGTGGATTTTTGTGGCATTCAGAAATAAGTATGCACAATCAAAACTCACTAAATAAGTAAGAACTTCAGAAGAGCTCTGCCACTTTCTCACTGTCTGGCGTCTTTTCCCTTTCATTTCTCCTTCCTCCTGGAAATACGAGAGCATGAAATCTTAACTGTGACTCCTTCAAAGCTGAATTCAGACCAGAGAAGGTGGTTTTATCAGTACATTTGATTAAAGAGAACAAAGAAAATCAAAAATAGACACGTGTCCAACTATTTACATGGCTGTGTTTCAGATATTCAGTTTTCAGGATCATCATTCACAGTGATCACTAAGATTTTGATTGACTTAGATTTTAAAACCCACTAAAAAAGACTTAACATCTTAACAAAACGATATATTAAAATTATGTCTGAAGAAAAAAAAGCCAAAGAAATTAAAAAATAGTCTGAATTTTTAAGTTTGAAAAAGTCACAAAATTAAAAACCAAAAATGCAAATGAGTTGAGATTACATTATTTTTAAAATAAAGAGATTGCACTGTTACGAAATAAATATTTAATTTTTTTTTAATTTATTCTTAATTCAAATACCAGCTGGGTTATTTCTATGTGAAGGTAGCATGTTGTCCTGGTCCATGTGTGGCTTTCCTCCAGGTGCTCTGGTTTCCTCCCTTAGTCCCAAAAGATGCTTCATATGTCGACTGGTGACACTTGGTGTTAGTGTTTGTGTGTTTGTGTGGCCCTGTGACGGACTGACAGTCAAAAGCTGGCAGAGGCCTCAGCAACTCAGAACCTCAAAAGGGATTAAATAGGTGTAGAAAATGGATGGATGGATGATAATAACTTGCAGCTTCCCAAACCACCAGTAACTGAGGAAGCTTCACACCAGACTTCCAGCAGCTTTGGTTGTCTGCCTGTTATCTTTCTCTGGCAGCGAGATTTTAGCAATAAATGCAAACATGACTTTGAGCTGAAAAGACTTGGCTTTTGTCCAGCCCTAAAGTCTACATGCAGGTTTTAGGGATGTCCGGGTCCGTGCAGGGTCATAGAGAGGAGCTGCTGCATCTTAAGTGGAGCGCAGGTGTGTCTTTCAGTTCCCGTGAGCCTCGTACGGCCACCTTAGTCATAAAAATAGAACATACATGGTCATGTGGTAAGTGTATCATGAAGTATTTACAAGAATAAGAATAGTGACATGGATTATAAATGTAGAGGGATTGCTGTCGTATGGTCCTCTGATGCCGCACTGTGGTCATTAGCAGGCAGTACTGCCCCCCCCCCAGTGTAAATACAGTATGCATGGGATGTGCATGTGAAAGTCAGGCTACACGCAAGGAGCATTTATCACATGAACAGGACTCAAGAACCCCTTGTAATGTCTGCAGGATTATTTTTTTGGGAACTGGGGTGTAGAAGAAAAAGTCAAATCTGTGCGACGGGCCTGCATCTCACCTACTTCACTCTTAAGCTGCATTCACACCGGCCGGGTGTGGTGCATTCAAGAATAGGCTATATGTGGAATCATGAGAGGCATTCAGCCGGTGGTGTTCACACCGGACAAGCAGGGAGCGGCATTCTTGTGAACATTTTCCCTCTGCAGCCTCACCCAGTGGGTCTACGACCTTGATATGTGGTGCAGGTCACCTGCAGGCCCCGGCATCGAAGCCACTATAGGCTCTTGATCAATCTAGAAATCTTCACCACATTTCCTAAAATGACCTCACTTCAAACTCTAGTGGTTTTCTGAGTACCGTATTTACCGGACTATAAGTCACACTTTTTTTCATAGTTTGGGAAGGCGACTTATATTTGAAATAAATTACATTGTTAAATAATTTCACATGTTCGTTATTTTCACTGACAACTGCAAGAGGGCACTCCAGGCTCGGAGTGGTACTTAGTGGTACTTTCATACTGTCAAATGTGTTTGTGACCTGCGTGCTCCCACACTTAAATATAATTTATTTTAATTTAAGTAGTATTTTACTAATAATTATCTTTTTTCAGGTTAACAAATATGTATCATTTCAATACAAACATTTGTATAACATTTTAGAACATTTACCTGTAATTTTTTTTTCTTTTAACCCAATACAACAATGAGACATATTAAAAAAAGGAGTCCAGCATTGAGCTTTCCAGTAGCCCTTTAAAGTCCAAGTCCCACTCATGCAGTGGTTTTATGTTAATAAAGCAGACATGTACTCAGTTCGTTGTGTGTCATGTAGCCATTTAGCCTGTTCTCTAACCCCCTGTTATTTTAAGTTGCCTTTCAAGGTGAGATGTATGTTCTTGGTCTCCGATTTTTTAAATAAATTTCCCGTGCGACTTATCTGTGTTTTTTTTTCTACTTTATAATGCATTTTTGGGTTGGTGTGACTTATACTCCGGTGCGACTTATAGTCCGGAAAATACTGTAATTTTTGCACCTTTACCGCCTCGTTTTTTACCTTCATACCAATTTCCGTGGAAGTGGTCATACAGCACTCTGTGAACTGCCAGCTACATTGGCTATGACATCATCAGAGATTGGCTTCTTCTTAGCATCAAAAAATACTCTTTAAACAAAAGTCAAACGAATCAATACAATGTCTTGAATAAATAGAAACTCCCACATGTTGAAAAACTTTTTGTTTTTGGGAAAGGAGAGACCCACAGAGTGACAGTGGTTGATAGCTGGCTTTGATGGCCTTAAGGTGAAACCAGGCTAAAACCCTCATTTGAACAGTACTTTTGCAATAAATCCAGTTCCGGAGACGCCTTCCTCTCCTTTTAAAGCTGCCAGAGCCACAGAGGAGCGTTCAGCAGGCCGCGGGCAACCTTGGTAAACTCTGAATGAAATGATAGAGCAGTGGGGGGGGGGGGGGTGGAGTCGTCCTTAACAGCTTTCTGAGCTGCAGATATGCCACTGCACGTCACCACCAACGTGGCTTCAACCACAGCCAGGCCTCTTCTTATTTCAGGCGGATCTATTTTTTTGTTTCTTGGTGTGTCAGAATTATTACCTCTGCATCTAAATCGGGCCTGAGTGAGGTTTAATGTAAACGGCTACTTAGATTCACATTTTGTTTTTGGGTAAGCGCACGCTTTGCATGGCAAAAGACACTGAAGAGCATAAACATGTAATTAGGAGGGCAGATGAGCTGCATGGAAAGCATGCCTGACACGGTGGAGTCCTCCTCACTGTTTTTCATGATGGTGGGGTGTCTCGTATTCATGGGAGGGGTCTGCTGTAACTATTGTTTTGGACTGCGAACATGTCGAGGTGCAGCAGCTTCTCTCCAGACGTGACATAATCGACTTTAATGAACTCTGATGATCTCGGAGCTCCTCCTCCTTTGTGCTCAGCGACTGTTTTCCACATCAACCAGAATTAAACGTTTTCTAACAAGAAAACTTCTAACCTCATAGAACAAAACATTCAAACACAGTCGCTTACCAATAAAGTCTTTGATGCTACTTCTGGTTTGTACAGATTATTAATTTTTTTATACTAAGAATTATGCCCAAAGAGCTAAAATACAGTCCAGATCGTTACAGCAACCTATTACCTTCTTCCTTTGTGTAACTTTTGAAACACAACACTGTGGTTCAAAGGTAGGGCTTCCCATCTGAGAAGGTGGTGGTTCGATTCTTTGGTTATCTTAGTCACATGTGCCAACTCTTCTTGGAAAAAAGTCATAATCCTCAAATGTCTTTGTTGAGTTAATTGCAGGATTTATGATCTTTCTAAGTGTTTAACTTGCTTACAAATACAAAGCAATACTGAAGAACCAAAGTTAACCAACTTTTTTTAAACAGACAGCCTTTTTATGTCATATTGCCTAAATGTTTCTCTAATTAGTTTTTTTAATTAATTTTATTAGACAACAATTCAATTGTTTTTCACTGTTGGTTATTCTTTTGGTGTCACAGCATTTCAGGGACCAGTTTGGGCTTTCCTTTGCTCACCACTAGTTCTGTCCCCATGTGCACTTGCATTTTTATGCAGTGCATTCTTCTAAACATTTTGGCTTAGATAAAGCCATATAAATAACTACTATATCAGGGGTTAAATGAGGCAGGCATTTTCCCTTCATAACAATGATCATAGTAACCCATGAGCTCTTTAATCAATGCGTTGCTTTGTATTTATTGTCTGGATATTTCCTAAGCTATATAAGATGTTAGGCCCTCGCTGCTGGAAGTGGATTTGCAAAGACATTTAATTTAAAGTTTATTGCTGCTGCAGTTAACAAACAAGCTGCTGTGGCCAGTTTGTGGTCCGTCCCTCCTCTGACCTCTAGCTGTGCATTCAGCACTCAATACTGCAGATTGCTGACTACAGTGAAGGTCAGGATCTCCAGCACAGTTTTTTTTATGACTACAGTGGCCTAACGTAATTCTTTGTCCTAGAAACGACTTAATTCTTGATGAGGGACGTATAAGAAGTGTAATCTTTGTATGACTTAGCCCTGAGGAAAAAAGAGCTTATAGTTTTAGGTTGATAAACAGATGCTTATGAGGAAACACTGGAGCTAAACATAGTGTCTGAGTTGGGAAGTGACGATGGCTCAGATTCAAGCTTTTAATAAACCAAATACACCACTAAGAGGCACTTAGAGATTTGTGAATGGAAGCACTAAAGCTGGACCTCCATGCTGCGGATTGGTTGCAATTACAGGGATCAAAAGGCAAAAATCTTGGTTGGAAGCTTGACCAACCTGAGGCTAAGTGTAAGTCAGAAAAGCAGCGAAAGCCTTCTCTCTCTTTTTCCTCCCTCTTTGAATCATTATGAAATGATGGAGATTCTGGTCTCATGTCAAAGCAGAATTAAAGCCAGAGATGCCGCTCAACTCTTGAGTTACCAAATCAGATTTGCTCTTATTTTAGGATTTATTTAGAGAGAAGGTAATGATTTACCTTGAAGCTAATTATTCTTAATCAGACCTGAATAAGGGCTATACAGAGCTTTTTCATTTTCACTGTACCTCCCTGCTTAGCTCATAATCAGCAGCTGTCAAAGAGCTTATGTTGCAATCTGTTTTTGAGTAATGATCTTAAAGTCTGCACTTGCTCCTCTCTCATGCACTCAGGTGGGAAGATAAACCAGAGACTACAAATGCATGTTGGCCTGTTTGATCTTTGACCTTTGGCTGGGCCATTGCAGCCTTTGAGTCTTTCCTCTTCAGCCATTCTGCTGTAGATTCACTGCTGTGTTTAGATCACTTTCCTGACGGTACTGGAAGGACTTACACTCCACTTTAGAATGGTTGACCGAGTAACTGCAGCCTCTCCAGATCCTGCCTTTGCACATAAAGGCCACATCATATTCCCTTCAACTCCCTGCTCCCTAGAGGGTGTGAGGTTTCTCCCTAGAGGTTTCTCCAGATGCAGTGCTTTGCACTTCTAACATCCCCTTGTCTCCATAGTTCTACATGTTAACCTTCTTCCAAAATCCAGCTTCTGTCATTGGGTTCTGTGCACATTTTCTGAGCGTTTCACTGTTTCCTCTTGGCCAAACGTTTGAGAAAAAACACCTCTCCATCCAGCGGGGAATCAAGCTTCATCCTAAAATGTAGAGAAAAACAGTCTAAAAGTTTTTGTTTTTCAAATTTCTGAGAATGTTTTTATTTATTTATTTAAATGATTGGTTTATTTAACATTTAAGAATAAATTGTATTAAATCTACAAAGGTCGGTTGCTTGTTTGGCAGTTGTGCATTACTTGTTATTAGTGTGTTAGTGTCCAAGAATTTTGTATCAAGGTAAATTAATGATGATTTATTGTTATTTTGCAGAGAGAAAAGATGAGTTTCTAAAGGTTGAAGATAGAATTTCTTCTAAATGCCATAGTAACATAGTAATTTAAAAAGCTGTGGGGAAAAGTACAGTTTGGCATCCCGCCAACTGCTCCTCCAACACACATCATTTTTCAAGTGCTTAAAATATCTGCGATAAACCTGTACCATTTGGCCAGAACTGTCAGTTTAAGGGAAACTCTTTATGGCATGTGACACGGACACGCTCAGAGTTTAGACCCTCTTCAGCTCCTCCTACCTCACATTCATTTCTCTGCTCACCAGTGTCTCTGGGACAGAAAGGCTAGCCAGACCTCTGTCTGTGGAGACGGAGACAAAAAGTCAAATGTCAATCACACCTAAACGCTGTTGACTGCCTACTTTTATGGAAGCTGTCACATTGAGCAGCCTTATTCACGACTGCCCTCACTGGTGGATGCGGGCTGTTTGCAGGCAAGAAAAGGGGCAAACCTGTAAAGGGAACACGGGTACGTGTGTGAAACTTATATTAGCCTGACAGGCACTTCACGATACACTTAACACACGCACGATAGTGGTACGTTCCATTATTATGACGTCCCCTTAGGTGATTTCACCAGCCTCAAACGAACTCCAAGACAAACCTGTGTTCCCCAAAGCCAGTAATCACAACTGCCTTTAAGGGTAGACAAGGGTTGTCTGTGGACAAAAAATTGGCAGACCTTCTGAGGACACGAATGAGGCCCGCACAAAATGGCAGTTGCGGTAAGCCGTAGAGTAAAAATGCTCATGCACATTTTTCTAAGGACATGCTGCCGTTGACAGGTTGTAGTGAACACCTATTCAACAAACAAGGGTAAGTAAGGATAATGTGACAAGTATGCTCTCCTCGTGGATTCCTCTCTTATAGTCATTTAATTGACCTGCTTATTCCTTTTGGTTGAACACAGGCATGGTGGATGTTTTATCTGTTGGATGCGGAAATATTCATGTCTGTGTGCACGAGGAGGTGCATGTCGGAGTGATGAGTGGCAGGAAGTCTTCTATGGTTACTGTGAAAATGTACAGATATGCTTAAGACTTGTAAACAGTTGTGTGGAGGCAGCTTGATTGTGTGTGTGTGTGTGTGTATGTGAACATGTGATGAGCATCAACGCATGTAATGTAAGAGTGACAAACAAAAAGTCTGTGTGTTCATTTGCTGGACGGGATAAAGGAAAAAAGAAATGATGAAATTAGACTGTGTAGTTTGTGTGGACATCCTACTGGTGTTGTACTGCACTTATGTATTACGTGCACACTCAGTGCATGGGGCATTCACACACCATTAATTAGAGCCCAGCACCTTACTAATGGCTAGAGTGCAGTGTGAGGGCAGCATCAGCCATACGTAATAAGTACGTTAAAATTACATTAGCCCTACAAATACTTCACAATGCACTTACCACGCGCACGACAATGGTACATTCTATTTTCATGATGTCCCTTGAGGTGCTTCAAGGGAACTTCAAAATCCACCTGTGCTCCTTTTAAGATGCAGAGATCCTCCACAAGCCCAGAAAACCCCAAAATCTGTAGCATCCAAATGGATCAAGACCCCATACAGGTGCATGTGGCTGAAGAATTTAGACAATTTAAGAAGTTAGTAGAATAATATAGTTGTGGAGCATAAGAGCCAAAATAACAACAGCAAACATGTAGGCATTGTTATATGCAAATTCAAAATTAAAGTGACACAATCTGTGGATCTGTTTGGAGCTTAAGTAATACATTCATGTGCTAACTTTACATTAAAAAGGTTTAAAAAGATTTGCATAATTTGTTTTGGAAAATGTACTCAAACATTATGCAAGAAGTGTCTGTTATTCTTTTTATATATATGCAAAGATATGTGAAGAAACAATAAGGAAACATTAGACTTGTAGAATTGTAAAGTTCCTAACTAAAATTTCAATGGGTTCCAGGGAGGATTTAGATGAACATTTCAATACAGATCTTAAGCATCTTTTTAATTGTTTAATTTTGTAATTTAGTATTTTGCTTAATATTTGGTTCTGACATCATCCTTGAAGATAAATGAGGCCAAATAGTTGTGAGACATTTCTTTGCCTTCTTGTCTGATTTTCAATGGAAGTTTTGTTTTGATGTGATGTGATGAAGGATACACTGTAAACATGCTAACAGGAAATGAGCAGATATGTGGGAGTTGCTGGTTAACTTCCTTAAGTCCAAATTGCTCCCAAAACAATGCACCCCCCCCCCCATTCTATTTCCTTGTCCGTCTTGGAAAAAGTAACTCAGTAAAAGCTAGATGGTTTCAAAATAAACGTCTAAAATATGAATGAAAAGGATTCCAGGGCACGCCTCTGTCAGTCTGCCCCAGGGCAGCTGTGGCTACAACAGTAGCTTACTGTCACCAAGTATGAATGAGGAATGAAAGAATAATTCACTTTGAGCGTCTGGAAAAGCGCGAATAAATCCAATGCATTATTATTACTATTAAAGAACTGATGAGTCTCCATTTTTGCTGCCACATTCAGAGGGTCAGAATTTGGCATCAACAACATGAAAACATGGATCCATCCTGCCTTGTACCAATGGTTCAGGCTGGTGGGGGATATTTTCTTGGCCCACTGTGGATCCTTTAGTACCAGTTGAGCAATGCCACAGCCTAGATGAGTATTGTTGCTGACCATGTCCATCTCTTTCTGACCACAGTGTACCATCTTCTGATGGTTACTTCCAGCAGGATAAGGCTCATGTCATAAAGCTGGAATCCTCTCAGACTGGTTTCTTGAACACGACAATGAGTTCACTGGACTCAAATGGCCTCCAGAGTCACCAGATCTCAACACAATCGATCACCTTTGGGATGTGGTGGAACGGGAGATCGACATCATGGATGTTCAGCCGACAAATCTGCAGCAACAGTTTGATGCTGTCATGTCAATATGGACCAAACTCTCTGAGGAATGTTTCTAGAACCTTTTTGAATCTATGCCACCAAGGATGAAGGCAGTTCTGAAGGCAAAATGGGTCCAACCTGGGAACTAGCAAGGTGGACCTACTAAAGTGGCCGGTGAATGTAAATGCTGGTATTTGTCCTTATATTGTTAGACAATTTAGCCACGAGCCAGATAAACTTTGTGCGATCATGGTATGTAGCCCACACAAAGCAATGCTTTGTCTGCGAGTCCCACTGTTTATGTTTCCATAATTGGAGTTGCAGAACTAGACCATGTCCATCTGGCCAGGCTGATGAAGTTGTGAGCTAATTTACGAAGTCCTTTGATGTTTTTTTTTTTTTAATGTCAAATGGATTGTCTTGTACTTCTGTCTCTCATGTTGACCCAAATGTCAACTTGACATAGCTGCTGTGATCAATTCACTCTGTGCATGAAAAGGTCCACAGCACAAAGTCTGGTTTGCAGAAGTGGGTCAGAGCAGCGTCAATGGACTATGGAGCGGATATTATGTGAATATTGAGGCGCGATTGCTAAGACATGTTTATGGTACCACTCCATCTGGTCCATCAGCTGCTCAAAGCTGTTCAGGACAACGCTGATTAGCATGTTGGCTTACAAGACAAACCAGAGTCCAAAACATAGAGTGAGTGTTTTGCTGTATAAAATGTATTTTTTTATGCAGCCTGTTATGTCTGCAGGTAAATTAGCTTGAATTAAAGCTTCTTCTATAATTCCTACAACAACATAAGTTTCGGAAGTTTCAAAGATTTCTTCTCATGAATAGAGATTACAGAGTTTAACTTAGTTATTTTAGACTAACCTTTTTTGAAAGACTTGTAAAAGTAATGAATGTTTTACCTGCATTAAGAATAAAGCGTGTGCTATACATGCCCTGGTGCATTCTACAGCTAAATAAATCTGGTGTTTTTGGTGGTTTTTGGTGGAGTTCCCTCATAGCTCAGATTTATTTTAGGTGTTGGGCAGGAAAGGATGGCTTAGAACCATTCCTTGCTTGGTGGGAAAAATGCATTTGGACCTTTTTATAAAATGACTATTCTGTTAGTTTTTCTACTCTAATGCAGAGAAACCCAAGGTCCTCCAGCAGGAAAGTAGTATCATTGCGTGAAGTATTTATTCTAGCAGCAGGACAAAATAGGTTAGTTTAGTTTTCACCACAGCTGATGAAAAGATAGAAGAAATGGGCTTGTATCTGGATGTAATGAAAGCTATTAAGCCCATTAGAGAGGCCTAAAAGAGACTGTGATTCCAGTGAAAACACTGAATTAGCCAACATTTTCTTGCTCCTGTTCTACATCACAAGAAAGTCAACACCTGGAACCTTTAGCAACACATCAGTTTTTACTGATATTTTTATGCATTGTTATATTATGTTCATGCTTCATTTGGATACAGACAATTAAAACCATCAAAGAGTACGGTAAGCTGTTTAGAGGGGTGGAAAAAAAAAACGAGTGAGGTTGTGGAGGAATGTTAACCAGCACACCACCACAGGCGTGCTGTTGTGCTGAGACAGAAAACACAGTGTTAAGATTGCTGCTCTTCCCTTAAAGTCCTGCAGGCCAGCTTTGCGACCTCAACCTTCATGACAACAACACAGAGTGCTCTGATTTACAGGTCTGAATCAAACTGTCACCCCTGTCCTCCACTTTGCAGACTTTTCTAAACTGCGTAAACATAAATCCAGCAGGGCTGGATGAATTCAAAGAGAGAAGCTGAACATTAAAGCACTCAGAATGTTGCATTTAAGCAACACTGTCGGATCAGGTCAGACGCCTAGATGTAGGGTGGGTGAAAAACTTCCTTTTGCTTCTTGTCTCTTCAAGAAGAAAACAGAGATGTTAAGCATGACCTTTGGGGTTTGCAGTAAATATCACTCACAAGTAAAATCTAGTCAGTTTTTCCTTAAAAGCTCCATAAGCTATGAAGAGCGTTTAAAAAAAATATTTCGTGTAGTTGTTTCAGGAAGCTCAGATGATTACACTAATTAAAACCCCAATTTAAAAAAGAGGTTTCATTTAGTAAAAATATTAATACAGTTTGATTGGTGGTGAGCCACTGGGGCCTGCAAGACCCTCAATGCAGGCTACATTCATTTAGATTACTTACCTAATATAATGGTTCTTTTTAATCAATATCTATTTTAATGGAATTATATTTTGAAACAAAGAAAAATATTTATACAGTGGTTATGGTACAACTTTTATTCAACCATATCTCACCTGGCAGGTGCTGTAAAATCTAGCTGTGGCCTTCTGATTTCACAAAGCAGGGTGTCAAGCCTGTAAGCACCTGAGGCAGACAGTTGCAACAGCCAATCGGGTCTCAAATCTGTGAGAACAATGCCAGCTAGAAGGCTCTAAAACCAACATATTTGCTTTAGACTGAAGGTACATGTATACTCATTAGCCACTTTATTAGGTCCATCTTGCTAGTTTGGGTTGGACCCCCTTTTGTCTTCAGAACTGCCTTCATCCTTGGTGGCATGGATTCAACAAGGTTCTGGAAACATTCCTTAGAGTTTGGTCCATATTGACATGACAGCATCAAACAGTTGCTGTAGATTTGTCAGCTGTACACCCATGGTGCTAATCTCCTGTTCCTGTTCTACCACATCACCAAGGTGATCGATGGTGTTGAGATCTGGTGATTGTGAAGGCCATTTGAGTCCAGTGAACTCATTGTCGTGTTCAAGAAACCAGTCTGAGATGATTCGAGCTTTACGACATGGCACCGTATCCTACTGGAAGTAGCCATCACAAGATGGTACTCTATGGTCAGAAAGGGATGGACATGGTCAGCAACAATACTCAGGTAGGCTGTGGGGTTGGAGCCATGCTCAAATGGGACTAATGGGCCCAAAGTGTGCCAAGAAAATATCCCCACACCATGACACTACCACCAGCAGCCTGAAGTGTTGATACAAGGCAGGATGGATCCATGCTTTCCTGTTGTTGATGCCAAATTCTGACCCTTTTTAATCTGATATAAAATGCAATCTGCTATAAAACAGAATGCTTAAGTGTTTGATCAGTTCCATTAAAAAAAGAAACATTAATTCTACAAATAAATTCTAACAATTTCCAGTTTTACAGAACAAACATAAAACTACCAAACATTTTTGTCAACATCCTGAGACTAATCTAGGAACTAAAAGCAAATAGTCAGAGTTTCTTCTGGTAGTTTGCTGTTTGCTGCTGTGCAGGTCTGACCTTTGCTGATTTTGCTGGAGTGTCATAATTTATTTTAGTCTGGGATTGAACATGCTTGATGGCTCTGCTTCAGCTGATAAAAAAGGTTGGTGGTATTTCCTGTTTTAAAAGGAACATGAGTTCTGCACAATTTACAGTACATATTGCGCTTTTTTTGGTCAGATTTTAAATAACTGAAATACCTTCACACAGGGGCCAAATTTAATTTCTGAGTCACTGGCCAAGTTGGCCGGCTGATTAAAAAAAAAAAAAAATCTGCCGGCTAAACATAGTTTTAACGGCCAAATTATAACACTATTTTACACTATCTTCTAATTTTTTAAGGAAAGGAAATTACATAAAAGTAATTTATAAATAGTATGAACATTTATTTATAGTCATCTAACTTTAAACTGAAATTCAAACATGTTGAGAAAACAAGAAAAGGTTTAACATAGATTTGCTAGATCTGCTTCCACGTGATTACATTTATTACTAAATGTGGCGACTAAGCATTTAACTTTTAGTCAACAAAGACGAGAAAATGCTTGTGACTGGCAAGTGTGAATTTTGGACTCATCTATCGCAATAGACTCATTCTGCTATCGAGAAAAAGTTCTAAGAAAAGTTGGATTACACACAAGTATTGGGGCATGGATGTAGTTTATTGGGTTGTGCAGATTATCCACCATAGTCATTTGTTTATGGGTCTTTTCTGATTTCATGCCCTTTGTCAAAACACCTCAATACTGCAACATCTCCAACTGTAACCATAACCTGGAAGACGCATTAAATAAAAGGCAGATTATTTTTCATGAGATGGTCACATGTCTATCCTGAAATGCGTAGTGTTTTATTGGAAACAATGTTCTGCTCTAAATAAACTATGAAATTTCTCAATATACATTCAGATGTGTTCTGTTTTTCTTTACAAGTCTTAGTGCCTCACCCTAGAAATCTTTTCTTCTATTTAAAGTTCTGGTCTGCGTATAAAATGGGGGGCTTCTTACGGACCTTTAACAACCTCTGGTCAGGTGACCTCAGCCCGCCTTCCTGCACACTGTCATTACTAGGAGCTTTATTAAGAGCAGTTTTCCCTCTGAGAAAAAGAATCAAAACTAAGCTTCTACATTTTGTAGTGGACGTAGTGACCTGTTTCTAAATTTCTGCATTAACTTTTTCAGTTTTTACCAGTCTTGTGACACGTCATTTTCTCAGTGAAATGGGAGGGAGACTTGGCTTTTACAGTAACTCTAAAATAACGTTGCTTGGTTTCATTTCAACCAAAATACCCAAAAGGTCTGAAAATACAGCACCTCCTCTGCTGTCCGTTCACCTCAGCTTCCTGCTCAATTACATCCTGGCTGATTGTTTTGAAAAAATCCAGCATTGCCTATCAAATCCAAATGTGTTACCCGCCTGCCGTTAGCCATTCATCTGGTGCGTGGCTTTGTTGTCCTGAGCTGTCTTTCTTCTTTGTGATCATCTGTGTTTGGTTTTTTATTCTTTTTGTCTGCTTCAGTGACTTTGCAACCCGAAAGTACACACAGCTCATTTGTTGACTATAGTAACTGTATCCATGCTTTTACAGAGTCATAAAAATCCTAGATAGACAATGAAGTCATCTGTGCCACAAGTCGTTGGCTTAATTTAGCTGGCAAAGTGGCAACTGGAGTTAATTTTATGTCTTTGTTTGCAGTTGGAGTGTGCCCACAACACTAGCTTTGAAATTCAGTAAACACTCTGTGTAAGAGGAGCCCCAGAATTAAGAGATATAGCCCAAAGTAGGAACTGCAGTAGTTTGAAGGTGATAAAAGATGTAAACATTTGTTTTGGATCATCAAGTTTAAGCGCTAAAGAAACAAATAATGCTCAATCATTAAGGTTTGATGATCTCTCTTCTTGGGGCAGCGGCACTCAAAGCAACCAGTAATGAAGACTTACAAGTCTGAGCGGCCTTTTAAAACTTTGTTTGATGGAAATAAAGAAAAGAAGGTTATAAAAAATCAACAAGAAATTGTTGACTTTAATATTAGAGTTTTTGAACTTTTGCTTTGCTGCTAGACACATTACAGAGCTGCAAGGGCACCTTTTCAACTTGTAAGAAGTTTTTCTTTTTTTTTTATGAAAACATGCTTAGTTATTTTGCTTTGAAAGATCTTCTGTGCTTGGTTGAGACTAGGCTTTGACTCTGATGTAGTTGTGTTTCAAAAATCCCACATTTATCACTGAAGCTTGCAGTAAACAGCATCACCAGCTCATCTGTTGTTTCCTTTCTACTCTCCCGTAAAGACCCGCTACGGTGGCTGTGTGGTCCAGTTGTTCCACTTAGAGAGCCTTTTCAGACCGAGGAAAACTCAGAGCGAACTGGAGCTCAATCTAATTGAAAAATAACCAAGACCCCTTTGAAAGATGGGTCTTAGAGTGGTCTTCTGGATCAGGGTCCACTTGGGTTTATTCAGACGGAAGCATTTGAAACATTTGATTATTGGGGGAAACCAACTGGTTTACTTTAAGCGAACCAGATGTGTCCAGTCTGAATACACCCCTAAAAAAACATTTCCCAAAAGTGCGTCTTATACTCCAGTGCGATCTATATATAACTTTTCCTTCTTTTTTATGTATATTTTTGCTGCTGCAACTTTCACTCTTTAGCGACTTATAGTAAAAAAAATATGTTAATCAACACATGGTGTTCAGGTTGGGCTTCTGTACGTCTTTTACTCAAGCCTTCTACATATAACAAATCTGAACTCTGGTTGTACCTGGTTAGATTCAACAAAATACAGAGAAATCTACCTCCAGTTGTTAGCTTGATAAATTGGAAGATCTGACCAAATAACACATATGTGTGTTTATGAGTGAAACATTTACATCCACCCCTCCCTGTCTCTGAGGAAGGAGCTTGAATGAGTCTGTAAACACTATAAATCCACACGTGACACGTAAGTGCCATTTTGCCTCTTTTGGTGTATGTAATGATCTACTGGGCATTCATCTGCTTCTGTCATTCCCTCAGCTGTGCAACAAATGTGTACATTAGTTGTGCTGCAGGACGTCACTCATCAGGGTGCGGATGTACACTGTTATGTCTGCTTTGCTGAGTGATGTTCTCACGCTGCCTGTGCTTTGATCTGCTCTGTGATTGTGCCCCGATAAGCTAAAGACATGTTTTGCATGCAGCAATAACAGCTAAATAGGATACCAACAAACAAACGTTCTGTCTTGATGAAACAGAACTCTAAAGTACCAGTAAATTAAAAGAAAAAAGCACAAGAATTGGCAGTTGGCTGCTGTGGAGCATTGATTTCAATGGCGACCATGTGAGAAAGCTCCCTGAACCTTTGTCTCAGATTCTTTAGGGCTCAGTGTGAAACAAAAAGGCAACGATGTTTGTGTTTACGCTAAAGTTCCATCAGCACCTGGGTGCGGGGAAGTTGTTCCTCCCAGTTGACCTGTCACCTGAGCGAGTGGGAGCAGTCACCGCTGTGTTCGGTAACCATTTAGTGATTTAACCCATTTATCAGCACCCTTCATGCTGAGTGTCCAGTAGAGAGGAAATGGGTCCTATTTTTTTTTTTTAATTCTTGGCATTAGTGGACCAGGGTTTTGAATCCACAATCCGCCATTTCGGAGTGGACATTCTACAAATAGGGCACTGAGCTGGTCCAGGTCCTTCAGGTAGAGGTTTGATCATTCGTCTTTCATCTCTATATCTCAAAATACTTGTCTGGTTGGTTGGGGTCAGTTCATTCCTTTAAACCTCAGGTCTGTTTGGGTTTTGCTGTTATACGTGCGGTAAGTGTATCGTGAGCAATCCGTAAGGCTAGCAGAAGTTGCACACACCTATGAGGTGCGGGTGATGCTATCATGTGGTGCCCTTACATCACATTCTAGTCTATAGTAATGTGTGAGTACTGGCTCCTTACTGGCTGTGCGCAAATGATTCACAGATGGAGTGTGCAAATGATACTCAAGTCTACTGACCAAACACTGTAACAAATAGAAGAGTGCTTGTGCGTCAGTATGTGAGACCTCTGAAATGGGTTAAATAAGAGGTTAAAACATTCACAAATATCCATAAAAATAAATAAAAAATAATGTCTGTGTAGTATGGAATGAAGGGGAACATCTACTGTTGAAAACTGTAAAAGATGTGTTTATTATTCTTTCCACCAAGCGTCAACCATTTAGTAAACTGAAATTAAAATAATTTATTTCTTTTTGAATGATTATGATTAGCTGGTGTTTGAACTTAATCAGATAAGCATGGTGTTACGTGGAAAGATTTCTGACCATTCCAAAGCCTTTTGTGAAGACACTTATATGTTACATGTGGTCTTTTTTTGTAACTTTGCTCAGAACAAGATCTACATTTGAGACATCACATCTCATCTCAAAGTTTTTATGTACAAACACAGAAGAAATTGAAAGAATGTCTTAATAATATGCAAACGCATATGTCAAAATAGAATTTTGTATGACCACAGATCAAAGAAAAAACAAATAATTAGACTTCCTATCAATGTAAGGAAACTACCCGAGGTAAAAGAGGATGTTAAGAGGGCATGACCAGTTTAGAAGAAGAAAGAAGAAAGTGTTACTGTCACACACCTAGGTGTGCGAAATTTATTCTCTGCAGTTGACCCATCCCCTGGGGGAGCGGTGAGCTCCAGACGTGCCGCAGCCGGGAGGCAGTATCGTTGGTGATGTTAAGTGATTTGGTAATGGTATATGGTAATTGCCCCCATTGTCGATTTCCCCTTCGGGGATTGAACCCTGGATTCCTGCGTTGTAGCCCTTTACCTTACCAACTAAGCTACCCAGCTGTCTGGGTAGCTTAGTCTGTTTAGCCAATAAATATTGAAATCTATGACTTCATGTTCTTAATGATTTCATGTTTATTAGAAAAGCCCATTGAGACAACTATTGCTGTAATATTGGGCTAGATAAATAAAAAAGAATTGAATTGAATTGAATTGAATTGAATTGAATTGAATTGAATTGAATTGAATTGAATTGAATTAAAGTCGGGCTGCCTGGAAAGTTAAAATAACCCGTCTGCAGGAATAAAACCTATAGTGTCCTTTTGTGGAAAGCTGAAAACTCACCATCAGGAGTTAAGAGACGTCTGTTTTTCTTGCTGGAGGGAAAAAGCTCATCTTCAGTCTGATCAAAGCTGCTGCCACCACACAGTATGTTTCTATTAGCAGAGAACATAGTGAAGAACATATTCTCCACTCTCACTGTTATTTTTTTAATTGGGGTAACCTGAGTTTAGTATTCACGCCTCTACAAACTGCATAAAACTTTGTTTCTTTTTGATAACAAAATCACTGACATTCCTATTAAACAAAATAGGATCAAAACACACAAAAGACATGAATACTCTTCATTATTTGGTTGTCAATATGCAGTGAAGTGGATATCTCCAAGGACTCAGGTCACTTTACGACACAATACCCATGTTTAGATATGCTTCTTTCTCATTTTCACTATATTTCTGTGGTCCTCCCACGTAAATTCCTCAAATAAAGACACTTTAAGATGCCTTGAACATTTTTGTGCTGTTTGGTGGATGAACCACTCACCATCAATTAGATGTGACTACCACTGCCAATCAGGAGGAAGCTTAGGGTGAACCGTTGCAGGAATGCCAAGTCTTTCATTATTGATATCATTTTGTGTGTTTTAAATGGATGTATTTTGTTTGTTTTGGAGTTTAAATTATTTTGTAGATTTTTTTTAACTAGTTACTTTTCTCCGTTTTTAAATGTAGAGGTAGGTTTATACTTATACAGCACTTTACTACCATCCCTGAAGGGCCAAAGCACTTTACAGTCACAGTCCTATTCATCCATCCAAGCTATAAATGAACTCCAAGGGTTGTTGCTTTTACAAGTGGAATATTAAAATCATAGCTAGAATGCAATGTGTTGAAGTGTCAACTACATGACCACTTGCATTTCTTTTTAGGACTGATAAAAGTTTTGTAGGCTAACTTATAACTTTGTTCAGAACAAGAAGGACATTTCTGTAATGGAAGGACTTTTTCTTCAAGTCTGAGTTTGTCCTTCATGTGACGACTGCATTGTCTGGCTATAGGCAGTGACAGGAAAGAGTGACAACATTTCTTTTGATTTCTATTGGCTGTGGCGGGGCATTTTACAAAGTACATTTAAAAAAGCTTGACTGAAAAAACAAATAAACAAAAAAAACAAATAAGGACTTGTGGAAATAGAAGACACTGGAACTGGAAACAGACGTTTTTTTGGAGATTGCACCTTCACCCCCCACCCACCCCCCACACAACACACACACACACACACCATAATTTAACCAAATCTGATGGGACTTGTCCAGTGTTTTACTCATTTTTCTTTTCTATTCTTGTTTTTCTTTAAATTTCTCGTCAGAGGATTGCAGTGCAGCCTGTTATTGTGTTAAATGTCTTTAGAGCTGAGGAGCTTTATCTCAGGTTTTGATTTCAGTTCAAAGGATATTTTTGAATCAGCACTTTCCCGTGCACTTAGCACACTTTTGCACCCATTAAGGTATTTGAAGATGATTGTCTCAAGTTGAGCCCTTTGAAGTTGGAAAGCTCACAGTTTTCTCAAGATAGCTCTGTCTAAATATAGCTCTGGTTTGGTGTAATGACAGATTGCAAAGTTCTTCACGTTTGGTCTGAGGAGAGAGTGACTGTGCAACTGGCGTCACTGTCCCCCACAGCGATCTGCACATTGCTCCAAAAACCACTGGCCTGGTTTTTTCTGCTGCCATTGTTCTTCATCCTCTCCTCCACCTCTTCTTCAGTAGCAGCTCTTCAAAATTTGAGAAACATCCGCCTCTTTGTTTATCTTAAAAATGTAGACATGGTACTAGCTTTGGTAAATGTGCAGTGTATTTGTTTTGATTGGCTGGACCTCCTATTTGTTTTTAAAAAATGATCTTACTTTATCCACGTTCCTCCATAGTTCATGGTCAAGCACCATTAGAGGCTGCTTTAACCCTTTGAGACAGGAGTTGTTGCTGGTGACACCTAAATAATACTCGCTCTTTCCCCTGCCTTAACTCTTTGACCGTTCACCGTGAATCAGCTGATTTCACCACAGAGAAAAGCAACTTCGTGCCATTAACATATTACGAACTTAGTGTTGCATAACGGTACAAAGCTGATAGCAGAATCGGATGATTTAAGTTTGCATAAACCAGTCACTGTAAAATCTTGTATTTTAGCACAAGGCAGCTTTTCTCTGCTTCAGAATCCGCTGGAAATACGTTAATTATGTAAAGGGTTGACGAGATCCTCAACAAAGTAATAGAAATGTTGACCTTTGGTGAAATATATTGTTGTTTTTAAAAACTTTGAACTGGATTTCTTTTTGATCAACTGTAATGCATCCATTCATCCATTCTCTTAATCCACTAAGCCCTTTCTGGGTTAAAGGGTTGCTGGAGCCTATCTTAGCTGCTGTCAGGTAAAGGCAGGGTTCAACTGGAGTTTGTTTCAAACAAATTACTAAAGTTTAAACTTAGTTCTAAAAAATGGTTAGTGCCATCCATTTATTTTATAAAATCAAAAACAATTTTGATTGTGTTTTCACAAAACGCTTTGAGACTCTATAAGCTCTTGCTTTCAACAGATTGTATATTAAACACTTGTCTTCTTAATAGACAATAACACTAGCCACCTCTTGTCCATCCCTAAAGATGCAGACTAAAGAGTGTCAGACTTGAATCATGAATTTCCAAAATAGTTTCAATTCAGAAAGTTTTTTTCTTTAAAAATGTGACTAAATTGTTTGTATAAAAAATGAGCAAATATGGGGAGGAAGTGTTGATCGGAGTTTAATCCACCCAACTCAACAATTTTAAGAATTGTTGTATCTGTGCTTTGTTGTGTCAACCCATGCATCCACCCAGCTGCCACTTAAAAAATACCCCCTGAAGCTCAAAACATAGGATTTACGAACTCCCCCCAGTTTTTACAATTGAGAAATAAATATCAATATCAAAAACAAAACTGTACAAACATTTATTTTGTCGTAAAGTGTCTTTAATGTAAGAGTCGGTGGGAAATTGCGTCCTTCTGACAAATGTCTGCATTAGTTACGGATGGAACTGCAACATTTCCAGGACATGATAGTGGGGGTGAGGGTGAGGGTGAGGGGGGTGTAACTGCATTCTTCCAGCTGCAGGACGGACTCATTCTCAAACCAGTGGTGGCCTTTCACCGTTTTGGCCTCAGCTTTCGTATCATCAGCTCTTTCACTCTTTCTGGCCTCAGCAAACAGAAAATGGGTCAAAAAGTTGCTCCATTTAACTGCATTCTTAAACTTTGTTCAAGTTTTTTTTTAAATCAAAAACCACTTAAACATCAGTGAAAGGTTTAGCGTCACAGGATGCTTCCACTTTTTGTCTCAGGACAGAAATCCAACCACGCCTTTTCCAGTTGGCAGAAGAAGGACCGCCCTCCCTCCTGACTGACACCTCTGTTCTCATGTAGTTCCTGCTTAACTGTAATGACAATTTTATTTGTATTAGTTGAAAAAAAAAAGCTTTTTTGGCATCACATGGCTTCCTTTCCTCCCACCTTATCCCCTTTTTTAACTGACCATATTGGTGTTGATAGTTTTATCAAAAACTGAAGACAATTGTTATTTTCAAGAGGTGTTTTCTCCTCTAAGTTTGTGCTCAGTCCTCCTGTAGGTGCAGTGTTACTCTGGAAAAGGTACCTTGATGCTTAAAGGAGCAAATGTAAGAAATATGGAGACGGTTTTGTCAACTGATTTGCTGCTGAGCCGAGTTATTCTCATTTTATCACACGTTCAGGATTTCCTCCTCTGTCAGTACAAAGACAGAAAAAAACGCTGCGCTTCAGGAGAGACATAATGCAGCAATTTTGTGGTCAGTCTGCTAAAAAAGGAAAGTCCACAGACCGAAAGGCCCGACCAGTGTTTTCCACGTGGTCCAGACAGGTGCTGGAAACCTCTGCATGAGGCCATGCGGGAGATTACAGCTCTCCCTTCACACGCTCTGCATGTGTCGTCTGCCACACACACAACAGCTTGTGAAGGATATGAAAATGTGGGGGGTGTTTTCTTACTGTCACCTCTCCCTGCTGATTTCCTTCAAAATAAAATGAATGTGCACCTCTATCCCTTCATCACTGCTTGTGTGGCTGTTTATAAAACGCTGACCCTACCTAATTGTTGATTTTGTGCTTCCTGTTAGCTGCTTCGATGTGAAACATGGAACTGCTTCTGTGGTAGTTTCTCCCCCAGTTTTGGGCAATAGTCCAGCTGTTCTGAACACCCCGGTGCCTGGCCACAAGCCAACAGGCCTTCAGGGCACTCCAGGCCTAAATTCACAGCCGGGGTCTGCAGAGGCCCATCGCTCTGCACCACACACCGCTGCAGTTATGGGCTGATGGAGAAAAGGTACGGCTTACACCCCTCAGTGGGCTTGTCAAATGCCACATTGGAAAAAAAAAGACTTGATGTCGTCCTTTCATTGAAAACTGGAAACGTTTTCACGATTTTAGGTTTAAGCCACCAAAATCAAGCAAAAGTCCACATGGGAACCCATCCACTGAAGTCTGATGTCGTCACGACAACATCAGCAAATGTTCTGACATTTCAGTAGGCCTACGGCTTCCTGCAGAAAATGCAAGACAGTTTTAGTTTTTAAAAAAGGAATCAGAAGACAAAAACATGGTGCAGAAAGAAGCTTGTACCCCTGCGTAGCTCCTTGACTCTTCTTTGTTCCACCCTTCGCTGTGCATCCTGGCTTGAATGGATGGGTCTGAATGTTTGTGACTGGTGTCATTGTGTGTTAGCGTCTTTAACTTCAACCAAACCTCTTTGCTTCTTTTTCTGCAAAATTGCATGTGATCAAAATGAACCCAGAGGATGAAAGGTCAGAGTTTGTTTATGATCTGACGCCCACGGCATTATGGGATGTGGACAGTCTTTGGGGTGGGGTGGGGGGGGGGGTTCTCCTCACCTCCTCGGCTGAGATTAATGAGGCAAGACGATGATGATGATGATCAAACCTTGTTCTTCTGTTTAGCTGGAGCTGAAATGATCTGTGGACACAATTAAGACTAAAGATGAAACGTGCTCCCACCAAATATTTACATCTACATTTTAAATGATGGGAACTTTTGGCATGAGATGAAAATCTCTACCTTTGCTCATGTGACTATGTTGCCATCTTTTGGTTGGTACCTGAAACTATAAATGCACACTATTTGTTTCTACTTTTAATTGTTACCCCTCTAGAGGGCAGCAAATGTTTGTCTGTCATTAAACAAGGCCGTTGGAATTTTTCATCTGAAAAAAGTATGACAAAATTCTGATGAATGACCATCAAATGATGACTGATACTGTGGTCTTTCTCATGAAATATGACTGCATGCTAAAAAAAGGAATTTATTAGAAAGCTAAGCAAACAACCTTTCTTAAGAAGCAATATTCCTATATTTAATGTAAGAAAAATCTTTGTAAAAAAAAAGATTTAATTTGAAATAAGTTATAATCAATGGGTTTACAGCAGATTACTTTTTATCCTTTCATAATGCCCATTGATAAAAAAAAAAAATACTGCTTCCTCTTATTAGTATTTATGACATTTGTATAATTTGTAGGATTCTAGAAGAGTTTTGTTATTCCTTGTGCTATCCTATGGGGTCCAGATGACCCCACCCTTCCATTGACGTGTTCTGCCTACAATGACAAAGGTGGATAAAGATGAAGAGGATTTCATGTAATCCATGGACACCAGTGAAGATCACAAATCATTGAAGAAAAAAGGTTTAGAGCTCTGTCGAGTGGGTCTAGATGACCCCACTCCCAATGTCAAAGTGCCTAGGATAGCACAAGGGTTAAGGAGACCATAGTTGTGAACAGGAAAAGGGTGGAGGCCACTGGGTTCGCCTTCTTCTAATTACAAACCCGAGCCACAAGATGTCACTCTTGCTTTATTAGGAAGCCTGTTTCAACACCATCATCCTCAATGATTGCTGGAACATCTGGTCAGGACGTCTCCTGGAAACCCTCCAGACAGGGGGGGGGGGGTGTCAGATATGCAAAAACTTAAATTCCCAAAAATGTTCATTTGGAGCAAATCAGGATATGGGTCAAAGTTCATAGTTACTGTGATGCTTGTAAACAATGAGGGGGTCCTGACTTTCACTTCTGGACTTTGTAAAAGACAAATTTGCCCACCCTAAACAGCGAATATGACATCATTGATTTCCCGAAGTTAAAATCTTATTGATAGGAGCGTTTTGCGACGACCATTTATGAATTTGCTGTGTTCTGAAGACGAAAAGGTAGATATTTAAAAAAAAAACAACATTTAAATACATTTTCTTTTCAAAAATTGCTCAAATGCATTTCATTGCGGTCTGTATTCGCCAATCAAGTGAGCACCGATGCACACTGGTTTGTTGCAGAGACTTCTGGGAAATTTTAGGGCACTCGATTTTGGAATTGTAGATTCGGACAGCACTACAACATGGCGAACGCACCATATAGTGCACTATGTAGGGAGTAGTGAAGGAATTTGGACACAACCTTTGTTGTTTTGGACTTGTTGATGAGATACTAAACAGCAAACATATACCATCCTGGATGAGTCTGTGTTTTGTGTAACATTTATTAGTTAGCATCCTACCACTCTTCCTGGCTCATTTAAATCACTGCCTGTTGCTGGTGTGTAATTTACTGCTTCAGTAGGGACAAACTCTCAAAGGTTAAATAGTGGAAATTGTGGACTAGTGCTGATCAGAACGAGGCTTCATGACACTCAGAAACAGATGAATCATTTGTGTCAAATGTTTAAAGCCATGTCCAAAACGCCACGATGACATCTGACATTAATTACATGCACAGGCGTCTGTCAGAGCAGCTGTCAGCCACTGACTGCTGGTTTGGTTCTAATTCACTTAAGCATGCAGGAGGTTGGTTTGGATGTCGGGGGATGATATAAAATCATTATATCTGGATGGTCTGTTTCCTTTTTTGGTTCTTATTTCTTCAGCACGTGTTTTACAGCAACACTTTAAGAGAAAATAACAGTTCCTATTTGGATGTTCTGGATAGGCTGCTCTCAACAGAAATGATTCAGCTTCTAGTCCAGTCCTTGGGGACTATCTTCTAAGGATTTCTGGTTAGATGTGGTTCTTTACTAAGTTTTGTGTTGAGTTTGGGTTTGTTTTTTAATTGTTAATGCTTAAATATTACAGGACTCTTTGTTAAGTGGCTGAAATCCTTCTTAAATGTAAGAAATTCCAATTTGATTGTAGGACTTTGTTTACAGCCTTTTGTTTTTGTTTCTTTGCAGAAGATGCAGGTACCTACTTCCCCAGGGTGAAGCGGGACCCGAGCCGGTACCTGCAGCCGTGCTCTGATTCGGTAAAGTTGTGGCTCCGCAGCATGAAGAGTGCCGGGAAGGTTCTGTTGCTCATCACCAGCTCCCACAGCGACTACTGCAGGCTCGTCTGTGAACACATCATAGGGTAAGACCCCCCCTTATGACCTCAGTAGAACTCATACCCTTGCCACCGATTCCCATCAGTCCATCTGTCACAGAGAGTGGGCTTCACAGAAAGCCTGTCGGTCATCTAAACTTGGAAAAAGTTGTGCCTGGCATAGGGAGACCACCCAAACTAACTCTTCCAGCATCTGTTTGAAACTATTCAGTTACTCAGTGGTTAAAAAAGGCAAACATATTCTTAAACTTGAAGCTCACAGAAAGAGAAAAAATGAATCTGTTATGCCCACTGCCTTGTTTTTCAATACTTATTTTGCAATGATGCTGCAGACTTTCTGTCTCTTCTGTTAGCTGTTTTTTCTACTTCTGTCCGGATATCTTATGGAAGATACTCTGGGTAGGTTTTTAAGTGTTGGGTGCCATTTGATCCATGTACCAACAGCAGGAGCTTACTTATCATCACTGTCAGTAAGTCAGACTCATTTCCAGTAAGAGTTGGATTTTTCTAGGGTTTCTCCTTGTCAGAGATTCAGTTCATATCTTTTAAAGACACCATTTCTTACAGCAAAGTAGTGGCAGGGCTTGTCTTCGGGGGTTCGACTCTGCTGTTTGCAGATGATGTGTTCCTGTTGGGGTCCTTGGTCCATGAGCCTCATCTTTCATTAAAGCAGTTTGCAGTTCAGTAGTCATTCCATCATCTCATGATTTTTCCCACAATAATAACTAAAGCACTGATTTCTGTGACTATTGGAGAAAAAAAGCATTCCTGCAGCCCCATGTGAGCATGTTCTTGTGATTTCCATGACAGAAGCAGATATTATTGAAGAAGATCAGAGTGATTTTAACTTTATTAAAGAGGGGTGTGCTTATTTAAGCACATTTTTATTTACAGTATATTTTTTTACTGTAGAGAGAGCAGAAAAAAGGTCTTTGGCCTTCTGCAGTTAAACCTATTTAGATTAGTTAAAAAGCACCATCTTACAGTTAGCCAACAGCGCAACACAAAATGACAGAAACATCAAACCAAAATAGATTCATTATAGTTATTTGACTCTAATTCGATGAAAATCATTCCAAAAGGCCAAATGACCCCAGTTGTGTTTTAATAATAGCTTATAAAAGTCACCTACAGATTACAGCAAAGTGCAAAATACCAAAGTGAGCAAGAAAAAAGGCGGCATTGGAAAGGAAAACTTCCCCTGGATTGAAGACTGTAAGGAAGGAGGGGAAAGGTTGAGTGCATCCTAAACTGACAACAACCAAGGCCTTAAAAGGTATTGACCCGTACAGGTGCTGCAGGTTTTTGGGTTGTCCAGGCCGTGGACGCATCTTAAAGGGCGCTCAGGTGTGTCTTGTTGTTCCCTTCAGGCTTAAACAGGATTTAGGGATGTTGAAAATTGAAATATCTATCTTTGCATCTCACCTACACGGCCCCTTACTTCCCCTTATGTGTTCTGTAAGTGTTCACTATATGATCCGTAGAAAAAAATGTGCATGAACACTTTCACTCTATGGATTCACTGAGTGGTCTATGATCTTAAAATTTTGTGTGGGCCACCTGTATGTCCCGTACAGGTTTGCCCATTTTTCGCCTGTAGACAGCCCGTATCCACCTGTAAGAGCAGTTGTGGCTAAGGCCACAGTGAGGTGTTCCTGTTGGTTTTGAGGTGTGGTGGGAAACAGGTGGAGGAAGTGGAAAATGCCCTGCCAGGATAGGCTTAAACGGTGCTGGGGGTTTAGACAGTGACACCTGCAGAGCTCTGCTGATTCTGTGTGAAGGCTGTTTTTGTAACCCAAAGCCTGTTTCACCCTCGATTAAGCTGCAAGTGGCTCTCCAAACACTGAGTCAAGCTTTTTCTGCACAGCACCGCTCTGTGCTGTTATCACACACTTCATGGGCCCACGGTTGCAGTCATCTCTGTGTGGGATGCTGAGTGAAAAGTGTAAGTCAAGCAGAATAGAAAATCAGGTTCAAATGCTTAGCTCTCAATGTTTTTCGTTTACATATGAATGATTTCCAGTTCATTTGTTGGCTTTCACTTAAAGTCCCAGCAATGCTGCCTCCCAGGGAGAGCTGAAGCACCAGCTGTGTGTGAGCATGTTTGTCCATCAGTACCTGTAGTGATAATGACTCAGAGAGCTTTATCTTTTCACTATTGGTTTATAGGACAATGGGTTACTTGAAGATTGATGGATCTGTTATCCTGCAGCCTAATCATTAGAACAAGCCTGTTGTCCAGAGAAAAGCTTTATTCTACAGTACTGAAAATAAATCCCCACTATTTGACAGTCTAGGCAGCATTTTCTAAATAAAATGCTTGTAGCTCTGCAGTTCTGTGGTCTGGTATTTTGACTGGAGGCCAGCAGAAGATAACCTAACAAGGAGAATGCAGGACAACAGAGGGTTCTGATTGACTGAATAAAAACACTCACTTATTTAGTGGGTTTTAACATTTCTTGAGGATTCTGGGTTTCATTTTCTATCAAGAACTTCTTTCAGACTGGGTCAGTTTTGTCAATGTCATTACTAAGATTTTGTGAACCTTTTCTGCTTTTCTAATCTTCCTTGTTGTTTTGTGGCAGCTCCTGTCAGAGGTTGCCACATTTAGTGATCGAATCATCCTTCTAAAAGCAAACCTCCACAACCTATTTGTTCCTCCTCAGTCTCTCCAATCACACTCATCTCCCCTTTCTCTACTTCCTCCTGGGTCTTCCTCTCTTTCCTGCTAGCTTCAACCTCAGCATCCTTTTACCAACATCATCACTGTTCCTCCTCTCAACATGTCCATACCATCTCCATCTGCTTCCCTGCATTTATCTCCAGAACATCTACCATCATCTGATCCTCTGATGGATTCATACCTGATCCATCCTTGTCTTTCCCAAAGAGAACCTCAACATCCTCATCTCTGCTATCACATCATAATAGAAATGCTTCAAGCTTATTCCATAAAACACTCCCAGTCCCTTTCTGTGGGTGCTGATGGAGGTGAAGGGAGATGCTTGATGTAATTGAGATGATAGGATGTCCTGATGTCAGCAGTTCTTCCATTGAAGCTGGATTTTCAATTGTTATTCAGTGAAAAACACTACCTTAATGTCAAAGAAAGAAAGGATTAGTTATTGCTGCTAAAGACTGCTATGTAATTAATAAAAAAAATTCCCTTCAACTATTTTTTTTCTAAAGAATCTCCTTTAGTCCCACACTGAGAGTTTTTTTTCTTTTTTGTAGGCCTACTTCTCAACATTTAAATAGTTTATACTTGTATATAACTTGTTCAAGACTCCTTGAAGGCCCCAAACACTACACATTCACACACTGATGTCAACTCCACTACCAAACACTGGCGCCAACCTGTAACCACTAGAGGCGAAGTTCAGTGTCTTGCCCAAGGACACCTTGACATATGTGCAATTTTCGAGCATGCAATCTACGATCAGAGGTCAATCGCTGCACCACAGCCATGACTCTACCTGTCTTCCTGACTGTGGTCCAGCCCTGTTTCCTTCTGTCTCCACTGGTCCATTCAGTCATTAAATTGCCATTCAGTCAATTTAATTCAATTCAATTTTTTTTAAACCCCAATAGTCGTCTCAATGGGCTTCATACCGGTAACTGTATAAGAACATGAAATCATAAAGAACATCAAGTCATAGAATTCAGTGTGTAATATCATGGTAAGAAAATAGGTAAGCTAAAACTCCAGAAAAATAGAAGAAACCTCAGGGGTGTCCACATGAAAGAGGGACCCTCCCCCAGGACAGACAGGCGATGTACCATGATTGTTAAAGGAGAATTAGCTTATCTAACTCTAAAACTACAGGTTTGAATAGTCCAGCAGATGGGTTTCATCCAGATGGAGTTGGGGGACACCTGGGGGTGTGAGACGAGCCAGTGGCGAGGTCCACGGTCAGGCACAGGAGCATGAACAAGCCAACTGGAATCCGGAATCACTCCCGGAGTGGGACAGAGGAACAACACATGACTCACAATGCACCCAACAGAGGCACGGAGAACTAAATAATAAATAAATGATCATGAATAGAGGAGAGTAGAAGTAGATGAGAATAGAGGAAAGAACCCCAGTGCACTATAGTTTCACCAGCTTTAAACTTCTAGCAGCCTATTAACAACTAATTATTATTGTTATTAAATTTAAATTCAAACATTTTAGTAGTAAGTTAAATCATCTCTGAATACAAACTAGTCTGACAATAATCCTGTCCACAGAGGAATGTTTTCAGTCTAATTTTGAATGTAGAAACTGTGTCGGCCTCTCTTCCATGAGCTGGGAGTTTATTCCATAAAACAGGGGCTTGGTGGCTAAACGCTCTACCTCCACCCGTACTTTTACTAATTCTAGGAACCACAAGCAGTCCTGCATTTAGTGAGTGAAGTGTTCTGTTTGGATTTGCATAAAAACAATAAAAGATTAATGATGTATAAATGTTCTTGTTTTATGAGATGGACAGTGGGTGAGGCCACACATAACATGTTCTAAGTACAGGTGGAAGTCTGAGTCTATGTGGGCAAAAATTAAATGACAAACTTTAGACCAGAGAGTGGTGGAAAAAGGAGCATGACCAAGACAAATGGACAGCATCTTCAGGGTGTTCTTGACAAAAAGAGCAGCTTACTTCAATATCTTCTTTGAACCTTTGCAGATATAGTTTGGATGGGTAGAATTTATGGATTAGTTTAAATGAGATTTATTTTACTTTATTGGTTAAAAACTATTTTGCTGGTAGATTCCAGACCTTTTTCCACTCTAAATGGTAAATTAGATTATTCCAGTAAGGTACTACATAGGGAATGGAAGCAACATCCTTCTGAAAGAGTGAGCGTATACGACGGTTTGTGTTACGTGAAGAAGAAAAACAAATTGGCCTATTTCTATTTTAGTTGGGTCAATTAGTGATAAAGTTGGACTCAGCAATGAAGAGCTTTTGAATAACATAGTAACACATTTAGGAATTGCTTTTAAAACAATGTTAAACTCAGTTTGAGGTATTTTGATGCTATATTTGAGACAGAATTCTTCATGTGAAATTAAAGATCTGTTTGAGTCAAACAGCTGATTAACCAGAAGGATGTTTTGATTCAACCAAGATGGATAAAATAAAGATGTATGTCTATATGTAATGTCTTTGTTGTTCCATATGTAGTATCTGTGTGGAGAAAAATTGTGTTTGTAAATGAGTGACCAGGAAAGTAACATTTGTTTATGGAAGTAGGAAAGTTTTAGTGGGATCTATTGCACATTATAGTTACAATGCAAAAGAAAGTTTATGCCTCCTAATTTGGAGAAAATGTAATTTGGAATGAATTCCAAATTGAAGGTATTATTATTAAAGGAATTATTTCATGTACAAAAATCTAAAAAGTTAAGATGACCCTTATCGTAAGTGTTCATTACAACTGTTTTTTATATATAATGGTTTTTGTTCCTCCAAATAAAATTAAAAAGCCTTTGGTCAATGGTTTTCAGAACTTTTTTGTCAACATTGAGGGATAAAGCTGCGTACGTTTGGCGGGAAATTCCCTCAGCTTTAGTTAGCAGAACACTGCCTCTTAATGACAAATCTCTCTGGAGCCATTGTTCAGCTTTGTCTGTTTTATTAATAATTGGATCAAAGTTGAATTGGCATCTAGCTTTTTTATTTTTAGAAAAGGTAATTCCTTGGTATGTAAATGACTCTTTCACTAGAATATTGCAGACAGAGAGGACGTTGAAGTGTTTAAGAGCAAATAATTCACATTTTTTTATGTTAAAGCTGAGTCCAAATGCAGCAGAAAAATTATTGATCAGATCAATAGCAAACGGTACCTTTTAGAAACAGGGTGGGATCATCAGCCTGTTGGCTGATAGTGACTGTGTGGTCTGCTATTGAAATACCTTTTAGTGGACTGAGTTTTAGAGAGTCAGTGAGGAGCTGGGTACAGAGGAGGAATAAATAAGGGGAAATGGGGCATCCTTGCCTGACTCCTCTTTTCAGTAAAAATCGAGGAGAAGTCCCGGCATGAAGTTTGATAGAACTATTTCCTCCTGCATACATAGTTTTTAACACAGGAGTGATCTCTTCTGCTAGTTCCTGCTAACAGTCTTGCTGCTGCAATCTGAATAAACTGAAGACGTTTTAAGGCAATTTTTGGGCACGCTGCTAACTAAGAGTTACTATAATCCAGTCTGGACGTAACAAATGCATGGATGACATAATAACTTTTAGATAATATATTTCTGATCTTAGCTCTATTGCGCAGGTGAAAAAAATGCAGTTTTTGTGGTTGTTGCAGGAAGGATTTTGAAGAACTGTTTGACATCATCATCACAAATGCCCTGAAGCCAGGATTCTTCTCTTTAGTCCCACACCAGAGGCCCTTCAGGACCCTTGGTGAGTACGGAGCAATCAGTCTTAAGTCAGCCTGCAACTTTCCAAACCTCAAAGCTCGTTTCTGTGTCCTTTGCCAACACTAGTGAGTGAGTGATTTGGAAAACACATTTTTAAAAAAGCCTGCACTATCCGATCATCATAAATGTCTTTATGCTTCAAACATGTTTCAATAACATCCATACACTTCATGAAGGTTATATGAACTAAATCTGCTGTTGGAAACTCTGGATTAAAAGTATTTTGTCTAACTTTGTTGCCCGGTCACAACCAGCCAAAATGACCTGAAGCATAAAATTGCTCCTTTTTTGAAAATTCAGTCTATGAAGTGACCGCTGTAGCAATGGACCAACAAGGTTGTTAAAGATCCCTGAAGCTGCAACAACAGTTTCTTGTTTAGCTTTGAGTAACTTAAGTCATGATCTGAGCAGTTTTGGGTTCCAGAATGTTTTGTTGACCTCACTTCTCAGCTGTGGTCATGAACTTTAGTGAAGATTGTTTTCCTAAAGGTTTTAAGGATGTAAGTCCCAACTAAAGTGTTGTTTACTTCAGTTTGTGGCTGTAGACAGAAGGTTTTGCAGAAAGAAGAAATCCTCAGATGGATCCCATGAGTCAGGTACAGATAGAAAGTGAGAGGTGAGCATCTTCACAAAGAAACCCTTTTCAGATGATCTCCTTCATCTTATTTTCTGCCACCTTTGTTTTTTATGGCTGTCAACATTTAAAAGTACTTTTCCTTACAGGTTATGCATAAATGACTTTTTTTCATGTCGAGACTTGTGGACCACACCCTCATTTCTTTAAACAACTGCAAGCTGTAAATTATACTCCCACCTGAAAGCGCCTGCAAAGAAGCTGCAAGGCATTAACTGGGAATGCCTCAACTTTAGCCAATTGGATCAAAAGCATCGGAATTCTTTTTTTGTTTTTTGTTAGTTTTAGTGACCTGTCTCGTCTTAAAGCATGGGGGGGGGGGGGGGGGTAAAAACCCCAAGGTGAGTTCACCAGACGGTTCGGTGTGATGTGAAGACTTCAAACAGCTGTTAACATTCAGGTTAGCATGGGCTCCTGACTGACCACCGCAGGTACTTTCGTCCTCCATCCGACCTCTTCTTAACCTGGACATGTGAGTCTGGATCCTGGTCCTGAAGGTGGAGCCCACAGGAATGCTCTTCTGGACTGTTTTAAAGTCAATATTACATTTAAAAATGGGGCAGATTCTCTTGACTTCTGCCACGCTGGCAGGAGAAGCATCTGTCTTACCTATGCTGAGCACTTGCTGAACATTCTTCACATGTTTTCTTTTATTTAACAGCCCATAAACTTCAGCGCTGAGATTTTCACTCGGAGTTTACTGCACAGAGGCCAGTTTTTAAAGTCAAACTAAGCAGAATTAAAAGCAGTATCATAAACATCTAGTTATTATTAAAAAAAAGGCCTATTTTAGAAAAAATATTATTTCAAACGCACAGATTTTAATACATTTACATCAATATCGTGACACACAGTTTCAGGTTATTCTCTTTTTCTGATCATTTACACCAGGTTTGTTGCCTTGCTGTCTGATTGTTGTCTGAATAAGAAACTAAGTGCAAAAATGTGACTTACCTGAAGGATAGCAAACAGTTGTCACTTTTTCTTTTTTTTTGACATTCCAGCAAGGTCAGATATTTTCACGTTTAAAAGCCCACAGAACTTTATCACAGATTCACCAGATTGAATGCTCCGTTTCATGACAGCAAAAGACGACTGATTGTAGAGGTCTGAAGTAGCTATATTGGTTTGGAACGGCTGGAAAGCCTTGTTTTTTGTTCTGACAGTGATTCAGGAATAAAAACCAAGATTTAGAATTGGATTCGATCCAAACCTTTAGATGGCCCTAGTTCAGGCTTTTAATACTGGATTAGATCATCTGACCGTATCCCAGTTCATAGGAGCTTTACATTTATATACTCTTTAGCGTGTTGTTTTTGACTTTAGTGTCCCACATACTCATCTCTACACTTTGCGGATCTGTTTGTCCAGTTATTTCTTTATTTTAGTAAATGATCTGAATCAGATCTTTGGTAAAATATTTGCCCCCGCCCACCCCCACGTACCCTTTTGAGGCAAAGCCAGAGGAATGTCCCATGCAAGATTTAATCTTTCTCTGCGGCCCCAACAATAACTGCATATTTAAGCTCAGTTTAAAGCTGAGGACGTCTGAACTCTGGTGGTCTTAGAAAGCACAAAGCCAACTCAAACACAGCCTGAGCTGAAGGTTTTTGTTCTGTATCCTTGATAAGAGCCAAGGAAAATGGAATAAAAGATTCCCTTCTCAAATGTGCATTCAGATTCCTACTTCTCATTATAGAAAACTTCACATTTTAGAAGCTGTTTGTTCCCTATAAACCTACATTTAAAAAAAGTGTTCAAATATTTCTAAATTTAGAATTTAAATGTTCTAGTTCTTTTCAATTTATCATTTTATTTAGGATTACTTTTAAAGTTAATGGAAATTGTAAAACATTACAGATGACTTGTTATTGTTGTTTAAACGTAATCCTTTACCCGTACGATATTGCTGTCTCAGAATTGTAATGTGCTATAGAATTAATCATTAATTATTAATGAATTACTTTGTGTAAACCCATTCTTGTTTTTTTTACCTTTTGTCGTCTTTTTCTTATTTGATAAAGTGAAAACACAGGAAGCAAAAGTCGAGGAGAAACTCCCAGCTTTAGTTAGTTTTATTCCTAGAAAAATAATTAAAATAAATTGTAGAATTTCTGCTCTTTGGGCTTCAGAAAGAGACAATTTAACCATAACTAGAACTCATAAGGAGTATCAACAGACAGAGTAAATGTCCACAATGCACCTCACCAACAAAATCCTCGCAGTAAATGTGGTCATTACAATACACAGTAATCTCTTTTTCATTTCTGTAGTGGTCTATAATAGTGTTGTTTTCACAAATCCAGTTCATGGCTGCTTGGGGATCAGTGTTCTAATGCACTCATCCATGTTGACATCTGCTCTTTAAACCTGCAGAAAATGTTTAAACGTAAATCCAAGTAGATGTTCGATCACATCAAGTATTTTGCAGGAGTTTTCCCACAAGAAACTGGTCTGTCTAAGCTGGTGCTTTGAGTGGTCGAAGGTGTCGCTTCAGGCATGCTCAGAGGATGACTGGGAGGATTTGGTGAGGGGTTCACGATATGGTTTGGACCGGGACCAGAAGGGCGATTCAGGTCAGAACATGGCTGCCAGCACTGCTCATGGTCAGCCTGGTTTTAACCTGTGCTAGAAGTTCTGGAAGCAACAGAAAAGAGTGCAGGTCATTTATCACGAAAATGGAAGCAATACTCTTAGAAAAAAATGTTGAACATGGGAATATAATCTATAAAACATGGGAATTTCAAGTAAAATTTCAGATACACATTTAGTGACAAAATGTGGTTGTAGTTCAACCAGTGATGCTTTTTGTCATGCTGGAATGTTCCTTTATGACAGGGAGTCGTTTTATAAGCCTTATTTTGACATGAACACATTTTAAAAGAATGAAAAAGTTTTTCTCTGACTGTATTATGTTTATATCCTTTCATTTTGTTTTTAAAATGAAATACTTAAAAAATGTTCAGTTGTTCTATTCCATCAAAACCCTCTAATGTTTTAAATGTAGAAGGTCAAGAAGACGTTTAAGGATCAGCAAGACACCAAACGTTCAACTTATTATTATTGGATTTGAGAAAAACCTTTGTTTGCCTTGAAGTTTTGTTAATGTTCTTGGACTTCTAAGCTTTTTGCTCTGCAGGGCTTTTAGCCTTCACTTTTCTCGGATGCAGATGTCCTGCTGGTGAAAGCTTTACATGTAAAGTTTGTAAGTGGATGGTTGTAGGCTGTGGAGTTATATCTGCTTCTGCTCTAGATCTCTGCCCTACCAAACTGTTGTGATGATTCAGTGTCATTTGTCTCTCCAGTGAACGATGTGGAGGAGAGTGAGGGGCTGCCGTTGCTGGACAAACCCGGCTGGTACTCTCAGGGCAACTGGCCACACCTCCACAAGCTGCTCAAGACCATGACCGGGAAACCAGAGCCCAAGGTATGCCCGACCTCTGCTTTGAAGGCTTTCTGCCGCTGCCTTTCATGTTGACTCCAGCTTCAGGTTTTGGCAGAGACTGAAAGAAATGGGGTCTGTGATGGACGTGCTCAGGGAGATTTACACTGGTGTGTTAGAGAGGAAGAACACGACTCTTGCTATGCAAGTGTACCGGGTAGCAGCATGGAATTCACTGACACATCAGGCACAAAGCAGCTCTTAAAAAAAATCAGAACCTCTTTAAAAGAACTGATTGCTTCTTTATTAGCTTTTGCAGCTGTTTTCTGCACTTTAATATTTGCCTGATCTTATATTTGATGAGTTAACTTCATGAATAGGTCTCTTACCACGCAGAATAGGTCCAAGATTGAATTATATAATAGTGTCTGCCAATATTACCCGTACAAACCAATAATTTGTAAAGATTTTGATTGACGTGAACAAAAACAGTATTTTCTTCCATGCTATTTTTGGAGTTTACATGAATTCCCCATATTGTTGGGGTTCTATTAAATTTTAGGCATTAATTTTGTGGTTTTCTGACACAAATGAGCCCAACTTTCATCAGTTTTATTGTTGAGTTTTCATTTGCAGTTAAACTGTCCCACATCATGATTCTGCTACCACACCAGGTTCTCTAGCCAAGCTGAGATTCAAATTAAGTTACCGTTTAAAAAGTAAAACGTTGCTGGTGTAAAAATGTATTTGAATGAAAATCCTGGGTCTAACAAAGATGGCCAGAAAGACGATAAGGAGTCAGAGAGAAGAAGTCATTTAAATACTGTAAATAATCTTTGAACAGAGAGTGGAGAGGTTTGGCTCTGTGACGGAGCAAAAGCATGCAGTAGAGGGGGAACCACAGAAACTGCTCTTACTTGTTAGGTACAGGCAGGGTTGACTCCACCAAGCCTGAGTCCGTCATCACCCTCCTCCTCCACCACCATCTCCTCCTCCCACCGGCTCCTGAATGCCCCTTCTGTCTGTTCCACCGCCCCATGATGGAAGCTCTGGTGGAATCCAGTGTCAGCCTGCACTTACAGCTTCTTTGAACAAACCTCCTGGGAGACTCACTGCTCTCCCCTTTCACTAACCAGACAGGGTGGGATGCTGGTGGTCTGAATGCTGGGATTCAGGCTAAACTAGTTTAGTGATGAAAACAATGAGGGTCAAGGCTGGGGTGAAGGGGCGAGTTCATTCAAATCCACAGTCCAACTACTCTTGAACTTTCCGAACTGTAAGAGAAAGTCAAGGCTTGTTTTTGGAAGCTGGTCTCAGCTGGAGATTCTCATAAAACTGCACATTTTGTTATCCAAATACGGCAGAAGCTTTGTAGAGTCCTGGACTAACAAGAAGTTAGCATGTTTTTTGCCAAGCTCAACTACCCTGTTAGCCTTCTCTGTGAGAAATCTCAGGGTTTTGTTTTTGTTGTCCAATATTTGTAGATTACATCAAGCATTGAGTCATTTTTTACATTTTACCAGCATGATTTCCAGTGAAAAATAAGCTGCGTTCACTCTGAACACGGTTTGCACATCAGGGGTCCGAGAGGCGATCCGAGCTATTGCAGAGCAGTTTGGTCGTTTTGGCACATCAAGAGTTCAAATATCTTAACTTTGGCACAGAAGGCGCGTCACGTCGACCAATGAGGGACTCAACTTTGGCGCTTGACATGCAGATGACCCGATCAGTGGGTGGAGTCCAGAACAAACATGGAGGAGAATCTGATCGTTCTCGTCCTGAACTTTGAAATGTTTTTTTTTTCTGTTGAGACAACAATAAATGATTGTTTAATTTTGTTATTCTTTTATTTCTCCCTCCTTAGACTGATGTGGGACAATAAGTCATCAAACTGGGTCACAGAGAGACAGAAGTACCGCTGAAAGTGTCCGTACCTGAATGATCTCATGGGCCCAGACATGGAGAGTTAACTACCAATGTTTTCGCAGAGCTCTTTAAAATAAATAAACCTGATCTCTAAACGTCATCTATGTCTTCTATGCATTGTTAATTATGTATTCGGTCAATGCTTCCATGTAGCTCCTCCCACATGAGTCTAGATTCTAGAGCATCAAGTTTTTAAGCGCGTTTTTGGACAAACGTCAAGAAGGGAATTTTACGCCATCGAATGGGAAGCGTCCGATGCAGATTTTATGTGTGAATCGTGTTGGGTCTGAAGGCAACATTAGGAATGCGCTGCACCAGCCCACTTCAGGACAGACCCCCAGTTTCACCTCTGTGACTTTTCACGGAGGATGGATGGACAGGAAATAAAGTGGCTGTGCCATCATGTGCCACCAAGCGCAGTTCTGAGTTTTTTCAACTTTTTCTACACATTTTGTTAACATGTTTGTGACATAAAAGCATCTTAAGACAACAAGCAACAGCTTTAAGAGGAAACTCTGTTTCTGTACAAACATACATAGTTTAGCTTTGGAAAATTGAGTCTCTATTATGTGATGTATCACCTTATCGCTTTCTGTGTGACTCTGGCTGTTCTTTTTCATTTTTCACATGATGACATTTAAATGCATTCAATTCCAAAACTTAAGTTTCTAGATAAGACATGAGAAGATGTGGCTCTCCATGCAAGACTCTTTTGAAAGTATTCATTGGTCATGTCTCTCTTTTGTGATTAGTTGTTTATGTGTTGGAATCCAAGGCCTCCATAAATATTTGTCACAATAGTTCCATGACCCGACCTGGCTCACTTCTGGAAAAGTCTGCAGGAAATGTGAAGCTGTCTGTCCAAGGCCTGGGTTTACCCGTCAGTCTGTTTACATGTGGAAGGGCCAGCCAGGGGCCTAACAGAGGCTTGAGAGGGACCATGCAGCTACTGCAAGGCCATCCGTCCTCTCTCTGGCTCCCTGATTGGTTCCTATTTACAACTCCCTTAAGATATCTGGGCTTCAAAAGTCACATTTGGTCCCATTCTTGCCTCATATTGCAGAGTTTAACTTTTTTTAAGGTTGTATTTTTTCGTAATAAAAAAAAAATCACAGCTTTTCTGGAGTTGAGGATCTGGTCCCTTTTTGATTCACCTGTGAGTTAACGTCCTGTTTGTTTATAGAGTAGGTTCAGTAGATCCTTCTATAAATGTGTTCTGCTAAGGAAGTATCTGAAATGAATGAGAGACTTCAGAGATCCTGCACCCCCCCAAAAAAAATCTTCTTTTCTGCAGACGTTACTCTAACAGAGAGATCGTCTATTAGTAATATAGCTGCAGGACAGTTGATGGAAAGTAGAAGTTTAGTATCAGAACATTTTCCATTAAAGTAGCATAAATGTGTATTTTGTAGTTTCATTAAGCCCTCTGAAACCCCTCACAGGTGATGTTGCTTTAAGACAGATGCACTAAAAAGCTTTTGTTTATCTTCAATCAGAGCCAAAACCATGCAGCTTATTCATAATTATATCTTACTGCTGTAATTAAACTGATTTAACTTGGTTTTCTTCTTCTAATTAACCTCCTTACTCCTTGTTTGAACATGCAGTTTAAAAGGTGTTAGAGACTTTTGGGATATGAGCTCCTGATTGTCAGTTAAGGAATGCAGCTGATCTGGACTTGCTCCTGCTTGCTTTTCTCCACATGTGTAGTAGTTATGTGGTTGTTGAGGAGATGAGGAGCAGACTTCTGCAGTGGCCGAAGCTCAGCAGAGCTGCTTTTGATTCATTTTCCTGGTTTCCCTGCAGGTGGCGTACTTTGGGGACAGCATAAGGTCAGACATGTGTCCTGCAAGGACCTTTGCCGATTGGGAGACGGTGATGATCGTGGAAGAAATGGAGGGGGAGGGGGTCCCAAAAAGCGAAGCCGCAATGGCCAATGAGGCTCAAGCGGAGCCACTGGAGAAAAGGGGAAAGTTTGAGGTAAGTTCAAGGAGGCAGCTGTTTCTGTTTAGCTGCCCCACCTCCAACCAACCCTCAAGCCCCCGGGCCCGGCCCGCTGCCAACACATGCCCTGAGTTCTGGTAGATACCTTCTCTCCCAAACAGATCATCAAAGTTAACATCTGTTTCCAAACCTGTGTCCTAAATGTAGTCTGGCTGGTGAAAAAACAAATGTTGTTGACATTTGGGGTCATTTGTGAGTCCGTCTGTGTTTGGTCTAATGAAAGCAGGCACAGTTACACCGAGACGGGATGAGGTATGGTCTGTTGCACCACATGACAGCAGCTTTTCTCCAGAACACAGAAGCAAACAGGAAAGCGAGTGACGTGCAGGAGGCTTGGCCCCTACAGAAGAGCGCTCCCAGCAGCAGGATGTTCGCTTCAAAAAGTCTGCGGTCAGCACATCTTGTTGCTTGCAAATCCAGGACTGCACTTCCTCTTTCCCCGAGCAGAGCATGGATGGCGTCCTTTTGTTCACTGATGTCTGCAATATTAAAAAAAAAAAAGCAACTCAACAAACACTTGTTTTGCTGCAAAAAGGGAATTTTGTTTTGTGTAATTGGTAACAAATTTGACCCTTTAAATTAGACATTTTAAAATAATCTATTCTAATATTGCTGACATGTAATTGATAAAAGCAAGTAAGAGCAGCAGCATTCTGGACCAGTTGGAGACGTGAGATGGATGACTGGCTGACTCCAAAAATACAGAGACTTACAGTAATCCAGCCGAGATTGTAATGAAGCATCAATGTCTTAAAATGACGTTTTGGTAAAAATCGTTTCACCTTCAACAGCTGCTTGAAATAAAAGAAGCTGGATTTTGCCACTGAGTTAATTTGACAGGCAAGTTTAAAATCTTTGTGCATTTTAGAACCCAGATTGGACACAGATTGTTTTAAATGGTGAGCCAAGGAACCCAACTCCACTGAGGAGGGGTTACAGGAGCTACTTGGACCAAACACCATCACCTCCGTTTTTTGTCATTAAAACTTAAAAAGCTTAGGATCATCCACTATTTAATGTCTTGTATACAAGACAGTAGTGGTGTAATGGAGCAACCTTTCATTATTGGTGAATGGATCTGACTATTGTCAACATAGCAATGAAAGGAAACTCTGTGCTTTCTCAAGATGGAACCTAGAGGAAGGAGGTACAAAGAGAATAAAAGTGGTCCTAAAATAGATCCATGTGGAACCCCAAACAATAGTGGAGCAAATAAAGAATAACTGTTAACTCAAAACCTGAAAACAACCGAGACATTATTGAAGCACCAATCCCATCAGGTTTATAGATCTTCTAGTTCACCATCTTCATATAGACTGCCGTCCCTCAACTCCATCTGGATGAAGCTCGTCTGCTGGACTATGTAAACATGTAGTTGTAGACTTAGATAAGTTAATTCTTTTCTATGAGTTCTGGTAAATCGCCTGTCCGTCCTGGGAGAGGATCATCTTCATGTGGACACCCCTGAGGTTTCTTCTTTTTTTCCAAATCTGTTTTTTAGGAGGGTCTAAGGGCAGGGATGCCAGTTTAGTCTGTTTAGTTAAAGTTTTAGTATTATCCTATTGAATTCTATGCATTTATGATCCTTTTTGATTGTATGTTAACCTTACAATTACAGATACGAAGCCCATTGAGACGACTGTTGTGGTGATTTTGGGCTATACAAATAAAATGGAATGGAATTGAATTGAATTGAATTGAATTGAATTGAATTGACAACCCTTAAGTAGTTCTTTCTAATTATTTTTATGGCTCCAGTGTTGGGCAACTCTTAGGAACACACAAATCTTTATAGTGCAACCCTTCATGCTAATTAGTCTGATGCCAGTGAATCCCCTGATGATTTACAAGCAAATGATTCACAGAAAGGGGAAGAATTCTGAGGAGAAATGATGTGTTAAAGTTGTAAAAATACTTTGGTTTCAGTTCCTTCTGCTTTTCCCCACTTCCTTTAATCGGAGCTGCTTGTCTGAAGATGAGCCTCCTCACAGAGTTCAGGATCTGACTATGACTTCATGAACTTTGCAGGAGCAAGGCATGAAGTCACCCTCAGCCGTGTCCAACCAGTGGGGGTCTTACTTTGTTGACACGCAGAAAAGCGATGAAGAAGATGAAGAAGCCCAGAAGCTAACCTGGTGCTGCCACTGCATTCACAAATACAGCACCATGGCCATTCCCAGTGTGGAGCACATAGCAGGTTAGTGACAGGAGACCTGAGGCGAATCTGACCATCAAAGCAGAGAGTGGAAATTAAATTAGACAGTACAAATTTGGTGTATCAATCATCAGAGAGGCATTCACTCATGAAGATTACACAACTGAAGCTTAAACCAAAATAATATTTTATGTGGGGGGGGTTTTCCTGTCAGTGTCCTGCACAACACGTGTGGCAACTAAACAGGTGCTTTCTCGCAGATTGATGTTAAGTTGGAGAGAAACTCCCATAAATCCCCGCTTCAAACAGTCGGCCTCATTCTGCATCACAAAAACATGAGTGAAAATCAAAAACAGCAATTGTGTCAAACCCAGATGTGGAGTCACATCTGGTTAGTTCCAACCATGCAGCTCTGAGCCGCCAAGCCTTCTGGGTAAATGCCGTGGGACTCTCCCACAACATACAAAATATGATCTGAAGCAGGTCATCTACACTGAGCTATGCTGCCATCACATGTGAGATGTCCACTGTGATGCACTTGGTCATTTTTGTGTCATAGTAAGATAAACCCACCATGTCTCAATCCAAATGGGATTTTCCAATATCGAATACAGATCTTTTTTTATTTTTAAACTTTAATATAAGTTTTAATGGTGAGAGTCAATTTAATAAACAACTTGCCTCAGACAGATGGATCTGGTTGGCTCTTAAGAATATAAATCTATCAATTGATTCATGGTTACACCGCTACCAGGAGGTTTTTAATGTTTCCACCGTATTAAGTGAAAACATTTGTTCGAAACAGAGATTCTAAACAGATTCCTTAAGGTCACAGGACTTTACTTTTGAACAAAGTCCTCTTTTATTGTTTTATATTTCAATTGAGTGATAATAAATCTCCATCACAAACACCCTCAAATCTATAAAGTCAAGTTTCTGCAAAGAACTGACTGCTGGATGTCTTCAGAATCCTTTACAGACTTTTTTTTTATACAGTATCTGTATTTAATGTTTTTCTGTACAGATTGCCTCTCTTACCAGTGTCCATTCTTCAGAACAGGATGTGGATCCTTCCTTTTTTTAAAGTGCTCAGAAAAATCTCCCCAAACATGGAAAAAAAAAGCTGTTTCCCACATGCTTTTGGAAAAAGCTTTCAGGTCCAAAGAGCGGGAAATTGGGGTTTGTTTACAGCCATTACATGCAAGATCCAAGCCGATCTCTTTATCTTCCAGTAATGCAGACGCTGCACAACCTTGACCTCAACAATACTGTCTCCTCAAGGATTACAGAATGTTCTGGTTGGCTTTCAGCCAGACTGAGTCTGACATGAAGTTCACCAGATTGTCTATCTTTTTGTGTAGAAGGATCTGAACTGGTCTCATGGACAGAGATGTGCTAAATTCCAAATTTGTCCTAGCTGTTTTTTATATTTTGGTCATGTTTACTCATTATTTTTATCTTAAAAGAACTTACACTCTGCTGTTTTTCTTTTGTTGGAATTTTTGCTGTCTAGATCTTCCTCTGGATTACAAATTCCCCAGGTTTTCCCCGAACAAGCCCTACACCACCGGCTACTACCCCAGACCTCCAGATTCTGTGCTGAAGAGGTGCAAGAATGCGTCATAAAAAAGGCAAAAGTGAAGAAAGTCCTCCCAACCCTTTCTGCCTCAGGAGAGGAAGGTGCCTCCTTATTTTTTCCTGTAGTTTTTTCTTTTCCAGGTGACCCCAGCCATCATCTGTGGAGCACAGGAAGCATGCGTTCAGAGAAACCATGTGAATGTAAGCCACAATAAATATAATGGAAGTGTCCCATACTGCAGTGTGCCGTACTGGTGTGTGTGCTGCATTCAGTAGTGGTATACTCTTCACTTGGACTTTGTGTATGTGGTCATCTGTCATTTTGAATCCTTCAACCTCTCTTAAATGAAGCGATTTACCTCAAGGGCAGAAACAAGTAAAGCCAGTCAAGCCGTTCCTCAGTGTATTTCTCTACAACACTCTTACTGTGAAGATTTTTCATTTCTTTTCGGCTCCCTCGTACTTTCTGATAACTCTCTGCTGGTGACCCCTTGTCATGTTTGTGGATCTTCGCTGTTGCTAAAAATTGAGCACACTATCGTCTTTTGTGTTGGGTGTTCCAGAAACCTTTGAGAAATTTGTATTAATAACAAGAAGATGAATGAAGATGATTCTAGCTGTTCTCTGTTTTACTTTTCATGCAGCTGTGACACGTGTTCTGTGAGGGATTCTTTCAACCCCTGTGCTTCATTCATGCTGTAACCGACTTGTGAATGGTCCCTTGGTCGCTTGGCGTTGAGCAGTCGTGCCATCACTTGTGGAGAAATCTCCATTTATGAAGGTCATCTTTTTGCTGTCAACACAGGTTCAAGTCAGCTTTCATCTCAGTACGTAGTTGGAGAATTTCATCAGACTCAGTGCAACAAAACTGTTACAGCAACTGAGACGAACAGCTCCTTAGGAGACTGATAAAGCTATTGAAAATGGCTTAGGAGCTTTCAGACATCACAAACATGGAATTATCATAGAGTTTCCTGTTTTGGGAAGAAATGTGTTTGGAAAAGAAATGCCCATGTATTGATCGCTGAAGTCTGATTTGGACTAAAGAAGAGTAGAACTTACAGCTTTGTTTTTGCATAAAAAATCATGAAGAAAGTTGATCATTTAGAACTGAATTGGTGAGTAACAAGAGAAATCTACTAGTCTGAAAAACAGAAAATAGGGGCTTTAGTAGGATAGGTAGCACAAAAATACACACTTGGATCCTTTTGTGAAAATGGAAGTGTCAAAGTAACAAAAGCAGTAGATTGAGGGATTTTTTCCCCCATTTTACAGTAGCAGTATTGTGATCGGGGACTACTTTGGTTGGTCAGGTACAGTGATGTTGCTCATTTTTGTGAATTTGTTTGCACCAGCTGATAATTGTTTGACATTCATGGGAAGATGCAAGAGCAGGATTAGTTAGCATTTTCAGGAGAAAAAAAAGCCTTGGGAGGCATCATCTGAAAGACAACAGCTGTTAGCGTTTGAATTTTCCGTTCCATAAACTGATCTTCTGAATGGTTGCTGTCCTGCAGTGATGGTCAATCTGCTCCATTTGAATAGCCGGTGTGAAACACAATACAGAGTGCTGCATAACTGTCTGATTTTGTCTTTGTTCTCAGCTGCTTCCACATCACATCTGTCTCGTTACAAACCTCACAGAAGTGACTCAACATTCTTCTTTCAGTGAACCATAGATTGAAATATTCCTACAGAATGACCAGCATCTCTCATGTCTAGAGACAGCACCTTCTGGAAGCAGTGCAGGTGGGATCGGACATCCAAAGTCAACAGTGTGGTTTGTGTATGCATACAGTTGTGATGATTGTACTCTTCTTTTGTCATCTGACCTGTAACATTTGCACATTTGCCTTATGTTGGATTCATCTGTGGTCTTTACGATCTTAAAAACAGGGAAGCTTTGGTTCTGTGTTCAGTGATGAGGAACTGTCAAAGAAATAAAATGTTTTATGATTTTCCTTACATAACGTTTTTCTGGTCTTAAGTTTTCTTTAAACTTGAACTCCAAGTGCTTTACATTTGGAAACCCTCAGCACAGCCATGTAGAGCTAATGAAGCAGCCGATGCTGCAAAAAAACAATGGCTGCTGTCCTGCTGAAGTCAACCATCGCTTTACGACAAACGAGCAAACGAGTAGCCTCTTTTTGTTCCCAGAAGTTAAGATTTCTGAGGTTTTCTGTTTGAAATGTTGAAAAATTCTGCATCAGCTAAACAAACTCTGTCAGCAGCTACAAACTCTCTGACCTCTACAGTAGTTTTGTTCTAAAAAAAAAACGGACAATAAAATTATTTTGGCTTTTTATCTGGGACTTTATCTCATTGTGCTAAACACGGACTGTGGAGTTTGTGACATTTTTCTTCTTCAACTGTGATTTTTGTGTGTGTGTGTGTGTTTTGGTTGCTGCAGTTTAAAAACACATGAAATGTTAGTTCTTTTATTCTATCATAATTTTCACTTTCTGTAAACAAACATTTATGATAAATGATGTAAGTTATTAGCTCAAATGCTGCCTAACCTACAATAATAAGCTGATTAGCTGCATGCTGTGGGTGAACTGAGCCAAAATGCAGCCTCTGGACAGCTGGTCCATTTTGACCCAGTTTAGTCGAACCTTTGACATGAAGGAGATCTGAGGTAAAACAGACACCAAAAGCAGCTTATCTGCTGTGCAAATGAAGCTTGTTCGTTAACAGTAACACTCAAGTCAAATAAAAAAGGAGAAATTAAACTAGGAGGGATATGTACTATTTAAAGTCTAAAGTTCTAAAATGACTGCATTGAGCTGTTAATTATTTTGCTTGTTTAACCAAATCAAACATAACTTTTATTTTTAATGTCACAAATGAATAATGGGGCTTCAGGAATGAAGACTGAGGATGAAGAAGGATCCTGGAGAAAAAGATTTATCAAAATATCTGAACATTTTTGAATATAAAATATAGAGTATTTTTTTGAGTTAAAGTTTGTTTTTTCTGTTGCTATGTAATGGGTTTAAATGATTGAAAGTTTGATTGAAAGAACACTTCTTGGAGAAGGCATACCTTTGTAGCAGGTGGGCAGACAAGAACTTTTGAGATGTCCATAGAAAACACACAAACAGTTCTCTGAAATGAGGAAAACGGTTTTCACTTAAGTCTCCATTGTTTCTGGGTAAGTTAAAAAAAGATCATTTCACTTCCTTAGTTTTCCAGTTTGCCCTCGAGGTTGTTTATTACTTAACAAGATCTGTCCATGGGAGTTCTTACTTTTTTTATATCGGTTGTACTGTTTGTGTGGAAACCTGAAATAAAGGCTGGCTTTCCTGTTAACTCCAAGAAAAAAGTCGTCTATTTAAGAGTACTACAAGTATATTTACTCTATGCTAAGAACGTTGGGGTGTATTCAGACTGAACACATTTAGTTTGCTTAAAGTTAATCAAGAATTTACTTCCGCCAATAATCCATTTTCAGTCTAAAAACACCCAAGCGGACCCTGGTCCAGGACCAGGACCAAGATCATCTCGGTTCATTTCCAATCAGACTGAGTTTCCTCAGGTAGTAAGCTAGCAACCATGACGATAAGACATAGCACTCATTAAAATTTGGTCAGATAAATGCAGGCTCATTAAAACAACTGTTAACATGACACATCATTTCTCATTTCTTGTGACAAGCTTTAGTTCGAAACAAAAATGTCTGCTTGAAAGGTAGTCTGAATACAGACCACAGACAGTATCACGGACAGCTGAACCTTACTCAATTATTGGTCATAACAACCACTCTTGCTCTGATATTTTTTTAGCATGTTCTTAATAAATCTAATTGTTTTCATGTTTCCTTTTTTTCAAGTAAATCAAGTTATAAACTGATCGATTAGATGCCTCGAGAAAATCATGTGGTACCTGCCGGCCTCCGCCTCCAACGTTTGATTGACAGATTCTCCTGAGGCGCTTTCAGCGAAAAGGATGTGGACTTAGAACAAGCTCACTCCTCATTAGGTGACAGTAGTTGCCCTAGAAACATTGACTCAGACCGACTTTGACCAATCATTGTCCACTGGGTCCAAATGGTGGCGCCTGCAATGTGGAAAAATAGTGACTGAATTGGCTTCATTTCGCTGGAACTGGTGGTAAGGCATTTTGAATGGGTGATGTCACACCCGCTTCATCCATATTTATTTACAGTCTATGACACGGACAAAGAGCAACAGACTTTTCCAGTCTGAATACACCCTAAAAGTGAGGCAGTATACTTGAATTTGACTTTTTATTTACTATCTATATGTTAACCTTAAAATGTTCAGATTTAGTCTGAAGAAGTATTCAGTTAGTGTACTTCCTACATATGTACATCATGGTCTATACTTATACCTATAGTCAACTAAACTTAATAAAATAAACGTCAAGAGTACTACTTTTTGTTAAGGGAAAACAAATATTTACAAGACAAAGTTCTCAACATGAGCTCATTCTTGAAACGTTTGTAAATTTCTTTATGGATCCTTTTTTCTTTTCTTTATGGATCAGTTTATGTACATTTTTGCTGATGTTTTTAACATTCCGTGACTGCAGACAGCAAAGGTTGGATGACTGCTGGTTGCAGATGTCATCCTGGGATGAGAAGTGAATCGTGCACAAAACGAGGCGCGCACACACACAGGCGCAGCAGTGTGGAGCCTCTCAGCAGGAGGTGGAGGAGGGGGAGAATCAGCCTTCATCAGCCCCCTTTAGGCCCTCCCCCTGCGCCCCTCCCCACGGCTGCTCTGCTGCCTCCTCAGCGGGTCTCGGAGAAAGTCTTCTCCTAACCGGACTGAGGGTCTCCTTTGCGGTGACCGTGCGGGATGAGGGCCGCGGAGGCCGCAGCACGCGTTTGGGAGCAGCGCTCGTAGCAGGTAAATGTTCCGGCTGTGCGCGTGCGTGTTTCTGATCAACGCAGTCATACGTGAGAACAGTTGATTTGGACGGAGACACTTTTATTTGAGTAAGAGATGCGGAAGAAGTTTACAGAAAGAAAACTTTTCTGTAAAGGTTTATTCATGATTTTGAGGCAGAATCTCGTTTCTCACAGAACCATCAGAACCAGGTTTCTCACACAGGAAGAGTCTAAAAATGACAATAGAGGATGACCTCCGGATTGCAGACTTCCAGAATTCAGAAATCCCCCGGAATCCAGGCACTTTAAGTTAAACTTAAGGCTCCGTCCTGGCCAATTTTTTTTTTCGGCTTTGAAAATTTTTTTCGGACCAATTTGACCCCAGCGTGAAGACGAAATGCTTGCTTGACTTGTTTGAAATGACACCGTGGGTTGAGGACCTCACATTGCGCACCTCACATTGCGTCTCCAGTCCAAACAGTCCCTCTATTTTCTTCTGGACAGACTCAGAGACTTTGATCAAACCAAATCAACTGGAGTGTCAGCCATAACTGAGTGAATCCTGTCTGGAAGAACCAAAAACCAAAGAGGAAACCTGAAACTTTACGCGCAGGGTTTGTGTTTGCGCACAGATGCGTGTTTGTTCCAGGCTGAGTCAGGGCGCAGAAAAAATGACCAGTACAGTAATAGAAGATCCAAACAAATCTTTTGAGTTTAAATAAATGTTTTTTTCCTAACCATGTAAGTAAGAACACATCACACTTTCATCTGAAAATTCTCCTTAACCTAGAAGAAGTCTGGACCTGTTCACAAAGACATCAGTTCAAGAACAGAAAACATTTAAGGCATCACCTCACCTACAGTTAGATGGAGTAAACATGCTACTTGGCTATCTTAATATTATTACTACATGTCAGAAAAACAAGCCTAAAAACAGGTACTTTAGTCATGAATAGCAATTTTTACACCCACTTTATTAGGTCTTGCTAGTTTGGGTTGGACCCCTTTTGCCTTCAGAACTGCCTTCATCCTTGGTGGCAGAGATTCAACAAGGTTCTGGAAACATTCGTATAGAGTTTGGTCCATGTTGACATGAAAGCATAATGCAGTTGGTAAGAAAATGTCCCCACACCATGACACCACCACCAGCCTGAAGTGTTGATACAAGGCAGGATGGATCCATGCTTTCATGATGTTGATGCCAATTTCTGACCCTACCATCCGAATGTGGCAGTAGAAATGGAGACTTGTCAGACCAGTCAACGTTTTCTTCTATTCTCCTGTTTTGTTGAGTCTGTGTGAATTGTAGCCTCAATTTCCTGTTCTTAGTGTGGTCTTAGTGTGCTCTTCTGCTGCTGAACTACAGAAGCAGAAGATCACACCGGGTCTGGTGTGGTTTTCTGCTGCTGTAGTTCATCTGCATCAAGGTTGGATGTGTTGTGTGTTCAGAGATGCTCTTCTGCAGACCTTGGTTGGAACCAGTGGTTCTTTGAGTTCCTATTGTCTTTCTATCAGCTGGAACCAGTCTGACCGTTAGCATCAACAAGGCATTTCCGTCCACAGAACTGCTGCTCACTGGATATTTTGTCTTTTCTGGACCATGCTCTGTAAACCCTAGAGATGGTTGTGTGTGAAAATCCCAGGAGATCAGCATTTTCTCAAATCCTCAGACCAGCCCGTCTGGCACCAACAACCACGCCACATTCAAAGTCACTTCAATCCCCTTTCTTCTCCATTCTGATGGCCACTTTGAACTGCAGCAGATTGTCTTCACAATATACCGCAAATTTATCACTATCGCGATATCAAGCTGTGCAATATGCATATCACAAAAGTCAGCAAAAATCGCAATAAATGGTTACCTTAAATGTGCTAAAACAGGGGTGGCGAGCAAGTTTGACACCAAGAGCCGAATTTTTTCACTGTGAGAGTCAAAGAGCCACACCACACCCTGACCTGCCAAGACGTACACACAAACACACAGTTAAACCCATATTACTTTCCATAACACACTCCTCTCCCTACAACAGAACAGCAAGTTTTGTACTTGTGTTTATTTCAAGGAAAGTGTCCACCCTCAATACACACATCAATGCAGCTAAACCAGAGTTAACACAGAGACTACCCTGGAGGTCAGAGACCCCCTCCACACACACACGCACACAGGCACCTCTCTCTCTATCTCACTCTTTTCTCTACCTCTCTCTGACATACGCAACGACTTAGTGACGGGCAGTGAGGTTGATGCTAAAGAGGCACCGACTTCTCTGAAGTCAGATTTACGATGATAAAAACTGAATATTTCACCATTTATCCAACAGAATTTAACTGGTAATTCTTTGTAACTCCACATTCCTCTTTCAATGACACTTACACCAACAAAACATTTGGACAGAGCATCCGTCTGGTGTCTGAGTGATTTATATTCACAATAAACACATTAAATACATTACATTTCAGTTGTGTGCAACTTAAATTAATTTTGACCTTCATTAGAATATCTTGCTTTTATACGTTTTTTTAACTTAAAGTTCAATGGATGTCATTTGAATCTAAAGTAAATAATTTATTAAATAATAATACATTGCAATTAGTCAGTTCATATTTATTTAACTGGCTGCGTTATTCACGCCTCTCGGTCCTGCTCACCTTAGGAACCCGATAACAAGATACACACTCATTCAACCAAACGGCATGCCTGTCAATTTTGCTAACAGCTACCTGGCTCATGGTTTTACACTGAAAATCCCCCACTTCCACTTCCCATGATCCTTAGGGGCTGAAGGCGGGGCTAAACCCCAGGCCAGTCTTTTTTTTTTTTTTTTTTCATATTCATACATTACTGTTTATTGTTGCTTTCCTGTTAAATGGTGAAAATCTTTTTTTTTTTTTTTTTTTTTTTTTTTACAACTTTATTGCACATTATGCCATTTTACAAGAAAGTACTTTTAGGTATGCAATATAAAAAACACAATAGCATATATCAGATACACATCTGTAACATACAGAAGAACAAGAATAGAAATAAGAACAAGAAATAGAAATAAGCCAGGGGGTTAAACTCTATGAAAAAAATACTGAATCTATCACATACAGACAATGTTCTGATTGCTTTTTGTTTCTCTGAATTTCGAATACTGTTGATATATTGACCTAAATCAGAAAGGAATACAGTGAAACAGGGTTTTCTACCAGAAAATTTACATTTATGGACATGGAATTTAGCCAAAATAAGTAAAAGATTTAAAAGTAAACCAGAGTCCTTGTGCATATGTTTTGATATTAGACCCAACAAGACATCTTTCCAGAATAAGACAAAACAAGAATCAATTTTATCATTAATAAAATCACACAACTTCTGCCAAAACACCTTCACTTTGGGACAATACCAGAAAAGATGAACAACTGTTTCAGGGGAATTACAACCAAAACTACAAAATGTCTCAATGTTTAACTTAAATCTATTCTGAATAAACGTTTTAGATGGATAAATTCTATGGATAATCTTAAAAGAAACTTCTTTAACCTTATTAGTGATTAAAAATTTATTGGGTATTTGCCAAACCTCCTTCCATGCAATGTCTGCAACAAACATGTTCCAATAAGACATGCTACGAGGTAGTGAAACAATGTTTGTTTGAAATAATGTTCTTATTGCTTTGTTGTTTTTCCTGGGATAACCGGTCAGACATATTTTCCCCACAGGAGTATTAATGGGAGAGAGTAGAAAAGGCTCCTCAACATGAACTCTGTGTTGGAACTTAAACAGCATGCAGACACCAGAGGGAATCGCTCCAAACACTCTAGCATATTCTAAAGGGGGAACAGGGAAGTTAAATTTAGATAGAAATTCCTCATAAGTTAAAAGTAAGCCCTGGTTGTTAAATAATTGAAACACAAAAATAATCTTATTTCGAAACCAATGTTCTATGAAGAGTGATTTACGTTTATATAAAATGTCTCTGTTATTCCAGATAGAATATTTGTGAGGTGAAATGTTGTGTTTGTATACAAGGGACCATGAAAGGAAGGCTTGGCGGTAAAATGCAGATAACTTAAGTGGGATTTTACATACATCATAATTACACATGAGAAAGAAATCAACACCACCAACTTTTGATAAAATATGAAGAGGTATAGTGTTCCAAATGGAGCTGGGATTTCTAAAAAGTTGTTTTAGCCAATTAATTTTAAATGTGTTATTTAAGGTATAAAAATCGAGAAGATTGAGGCCACCTTTGTCATAGGAGTTCATGAGAACATTTTTTCTTAAGTAATGGGTTCTGTTTTTCCAGATGAAATTAAAAAGCATTTTGTCAATTTCTTTGATAATTTTATCATCAACATGTAAAGCCAAAGCTGCGTACATTAAGCGGGAAATACCTTCTGCTTTGCTGAGTAAAATCCTTCCTCTCAAAGATAAATCTCTGGAGAGCCACTGATTCAATTTCCTTTGAGTTTTTTCTATTATTGGGTTAAAATTTAGGGAGCTTCTTGCTTGTTGGTCTTTTGTTATTACAATACCTAAATATTTCACTTCAGATTTAACTGGAAGATTATACAAAGTGGTAGCAGCACATTCTTTAATTGCCATTAATTCGCATTTATTCACATTCAAACAAAGACCGGACGCCTTTGAAAACGTCCCAATAACGTCAAAAGCAACAGGAATTTGCTTTTCATTTTTTAGAAAAAGTGTAGTGTCATCTGCAAGTTGAGTAATGATTAGTTCTTTGTCAATGAGATTGATACCTTCTAATGCACTGGATTTAATGTGATCTGTTAACAGTTGAGAAACTAAAAGGAAAAGATACGGAGAAACTGGACAACCTTGCCTAATTCCTCTCTCTAGATTAAATCTGGGAGAGGTGCCCGCTGCTTATTTAATAGAGCTGTTACAGTTTTTGTATAATGTAACAATAGCTGAATAAAAGTATTCTCCAAAACCAAATTTTTTAAGACAATGCAAAATGAATTTATGTTCTACAGTATCAAATGCTTTGTAAAAATCTAGAAATAAAATAAAACCATTGTCATTTATAATGTCTGGATAATCTAGAATGTCCAAAACTAGCCTGATATTATTCATTATATGTCTTCCTGACATAAAGCCAGACTGGGTCTCATCAATTACTGAGTCCAGTGTCAGTTTTAGTCTCTTAGCCAAGATTGTTGCAAAGATCTTATAATCATTGTTGAGTAGTGATATTGGACGCCAGTTATCTAAGAACAATGGGTCTTTTCCGGATTTTGGAATTAATGTTGTCAAGCCTTGAGTCAATGTCGTAGGAAGAAGTTCTTTATCTATACTTTCTAAAAACATTTGATGCAAAAAGGGAGACAGATCCTCAGCAAAACATTTATAAAACTCTGAAGTCAGCCCGTCTGTCCCTGGTGATTTGTTAGATTTAAGTTGTTCTATGGCCTTTTGCACTACCTCAAGTGTAATCATGCTCTCACATTGCTCCTTTTCACTTTCAGTGATGGTCTTAACTTTTAACGAATCTATGAAGGCATCTGTTAAAACTTGACTGAATTTAGAACTATAAAGTTTCTGGTAAAATTCACAACAATAGTTAGAAATGACTTTATGGTCTTCTGAAATAGTTCCATCTATATTGATTCTGTGAATGCTACTACTTTTAGAATGGTGTCTCTCCAACCCCAGGCCAGTCGTAGCCTCTCTGATCAGCTCCTTTACGTGAGTGTCAGTCAGAACGGACCGATGTCTGTTCTCCTAATTATAACAGGGCCTTCTTTCAAAGAGATTTCAGCTCATTTATCTCTGGATCTCTCGCTGCCTCATCAGTGACCAGCGGGGATCTCATCAGTCAGTCTCTGCATTAAAGGATCCTTGAGAAAAGTGATCTGCGGTCGTTTCAGTCCAGTTGCGCAAGCAGCGTCACGTTCTGCGCTTCAGTCATTTGGATTGCAGCTTTCTGCTGTGAGCTCCGCAAAGTAGGAACGTGGGATGATTGTCGTTTTGAATGTGCGCTTTGAAAAGCTTCAACTTGTTAATAAAGGAGACAATTTGTGTCAGATGATCAGGAAGTTTTTAATTTTCCCCGGGACATGTTTTGTTCTTTTCTGCCATGACCTATGTTACTGCTTCCAAAAGCTCATAATGATAAACATCGTGACTTTCCATTCTGTTCAGTAAAAAGTAAGAATCTTCCCGCTCTTCCAGAAATGTCCTGTGTTTATCTTTATACTCTGAATTTCACCATTTTGACCATGAGGGTAACAGTCTGCATGCACATCAAATCTTTATCTATGTGTTCCGACATTGGGCGTAACCCGCGCAAATGATTGACGGACACGTATGTGTTGGGAGCAGCATCGAACACACACACACACTGCCAAATTACTTTTATTATTAATTATTATTTATTTTTAATACCCACTGATGGTTTGAGTGTGGTTTAAGAGGGAAAAAATTATGAAATGAGGCACAGTATATAGAAAATATGATGAGCCGCAAAGAGCCGCACGCTCATTGGCCGAGAGCCGCGTGTTCGCCACCCCTGTGCTAAAACAATCTTATGGCAGCTTGAAGCATTCAACGAATGAAATAAATCCCTTTGTGCATTTGACCAATTGGATGGACGCCTTCAGGTTGTTGACCAATCAGATGAGCCCTTTTATGTTTGATGTTTGCCGCCTACGTCAACGAGGGTCATTTGGAGTATAATTTTTAACCTGTTGCAATGAAATGGTAATGATGTTTTTGTTTTTTTTGCTCTTTGTTTATATACCGCAAATTATATAGTTATCGCAATATTGATCACTAATATCGCAAGTTTTGCTCATATCGTGCAGCCCTAGTCTTCACCATATCCACATGCCTAAATGTAATTGAGTTGCTAACATGCGATTGGCTAATTAGACACACCTATATACATATACACACACACACATTAATATTACCAAGAAAAAATCAGGGGACAAAATATCTTAGTTAAATGTACTACCTAAGTTGACGAAGGATATGACGATACTTAAAAGGTTGTGGGACACTGTTGGGTTTTTTGAACAGCAAAGTGCTTTATGCCCCTCATTTTGTTTTGTATTTTAATGTTGCTAATCTTTTTCCAAATCCTTTTATTTCAGTACTTTATTTACTGTAGTTTTTTCTTTCTTCATTAAACACTTGAATGCACATATAAAGTTGAGCTGTGATGAGCTTGTATATGCTAAAAAAAAGGTTATCAGTGCCTCTTCTAGATTTTTTTAAGCAGAGTTCCTCACAGAAAAATACTCCAGACCAAATGTTTGCTCACTCTTACCCCCCCCCCCATGTTGAGCACAGAGGAATGCACCTCCTCACGAGGGCGATAGGTCAAACTACCTTCAGGAGTTAAATCAGTTGACGGCTCAGCAAATGCAGTTTCCACCTCTTTCGATCTGACGTCCTTCAAATCCCAACTCAAAGCTGCTGCAGCAGCCCTGCTTCAGAACCAAGGCTCCCGCAGAACATGGCTGGACCTGTTTGGATTGGAATATTTTGGCAGTGAGGGTTTGAGGTCACTCATAGATCAGAGCTCTGAAAGAATGTTCTGTAATTTGAGGGTTGCGAAAAGTCAGCGATCTTTTTCATTTTAAATCAGGTTAACTTACTCACTGTCATGCATACATTTGCTTTTTTTTAGTGTATCATTGTAAATGTTGCACATTAGTCACACGTTAACAGCAGAATTGTTTTCTTATGACTGTGATACTATTTAACTATTTAATAATAGCTTAATTTGATCATTAACTCATTCTTTTTGCAGGGCAAAAGTCCCGACTTTATTTTCAAAAAGCAAGTTTTTCCATTTCATTGAAATGTTACCTGCGGCTTGAGTTAGATCTGAATTTGAAATGAGTTAAACATCATTCATAGAATGTGGAGTTTTTTTGTGTGTGGGGCAGAAAAGGGAGGTGGAGCTGTAACGACAGTGGCTCCATCGCTCCCCAATGGTCTGCATCAGCATGGAGTACTGCATCATCAGGCCCACAGCTGCTTCTCATTATTGGAGGAATGTGGGGCTTTTGTAAGAAAAGACGGGGCAGAAAACTAGCTGCCTCCTCCAAATCCTTTTCCAAACCCTCTTCTCTTTTCTTCCTTCCAGCTGAAATCAGGAAATGCTGCAGCCATCTCTGATGAGACCATGAGAGCCCACACCCGTGGGGCGCCCACAGTCTTCTTTATACTGTTGGCCCTGCTGGTTCCGGCTTCCCCAGCTGAAGTAGACCCCAGCGGGGGAATTCCCTTCATGGGAGGCAACTACGATGGTCATCCCATGCTGTATTTCAGTAGAGGCGACGTGGAGGAGCTGCAGTACGCCGCAGCAGGAAGTCACCGTGACATGGCCCGAAGAATCCGTGAAGCTGGGGAAGCCATGCTGGAGCACCCAGAGGAGTACCTGCCCCCCTGGAGCCCCGCCGAGTTCAGCGCCCGCTGGAATGAGGTGTACGGGAACAACCTGGGCGTGCTATCCATGTTCTGCCTGCTGTATCCGCATCGGGCCGGGGCCCTCCACCTGGCCAAGGACTACATGGAGAGGATGGCGGCGCAGCCTAGTTGGTAGATTTTGTGTCTTTTATTATTTTATCATTAGGATTTATAGAAATAATATATTGTTTGAAAAACAGACTCTGTCACTTTTTTGACTCTACCTCCACTGTAAAGAGAAGGGCAGCATCTGGAGATGGTATCTTCGTGTTCCATCAGCTGCTCACTTAAATCCTCCACCTCCGTTCTGTCTGACCCACGCAGGCTCACGGGCAGAACTCTAGTTCAAATGTTGGGACCTGATAAGCCTTTACCTCAGGAAATATGTTTAGCAGCTGTTTTCTGAGCGCGCTCTCCCCCTCTGGCCTCAGGGAGAGGAAATGAAATCCTCAGATGTGAGCAGAACGGATCAGAGAGTTTAAGGCACCAGGTGAGCTGACGATACTGAGGTCTGCACTGATCTGACGGGTTCCAGAACCTTCTAAAGCCTCACAGGCCCCCAGAAAACTCCCTTCACACTAGCTGTGAGGCTTTTTGTACTCTTCTGTTTCCACTGAACTCTGAGCTCAGTTTTGAGGAGGATGAGTAGCTGTTAGTCACTGCAGGCTACTACAAGCTGCCTTTGTGCACTTTGTAGTTTGACTTGGGGTGAAACATCTATCTTACAGGGAAAAAACGAGCAGAGCTGTGCGTACATGTGTGCACATCTGGCAGTTTCTGTTCTGACAGCAGGACAGAATGCCTCCGTTTCTTGCCAGGCCTTCATCGTGTTCTTGGAGAGCTCCTGTTTTTCTACTGTTTGTTGAATGATGTGGTGCGCCCCCCCCCCCCCCCCCCCCCCCCCCCGGGGTAATTCAGCAGCACCCACGTGCAGGAGATGGCAGCAATGGAAATGTTGGAAGTCAGAAAACTTTTCTGTCTGACTGCATTTTTTTGTAGAGTTCCTCAGTGGTTCGTGGAACTGTCTAAAAGTAGTTAAAGCTAACTGATTAAGGAAAACCTAGCAAGCACTCTTTTTATACATCTGTAATTTACATACAACAACCAAGTGTGCTTACATGCACTAGAGACCGAGGGAGTGAGCACTAATGAAGACCAGGTTGCGTTCTCCCCTCTCTAGGGGTTGGAGTCAAAAGCTGCAGTCCTGGTTTTTCACAAAACTCTTGTATTGTCTGACTAACTAGACACACCTGATCCAGGTGACCAGTTGTGGGTGTGGTGAGGGCATCCGGAGAGCTTGTGTGTAAAAAAAGAAGAAAAAAAAACCCTACTATTTTTCAGCCCCAAGATTTGATCCGATGCTTTTGATCACAAACTTTATGGCTGAACGGCTGTGGGATCGCTCAGCTGATGTATCTATAAGCCTGTGGTGACCCCCGCTCATACTTCAGTAGTCAACTCTAGGAATGGGAAAACAGTTGTGGTGGGCGTATGAGATCATATCTGCGTAAAACAACAAACATCTCAGGTTCATGCAACGTGCAGGACTCTTCAGTCCACATCTACATGTTCGTTGGTCTAAAAGCATAACTGAGATCATGTTTGAAGCCTATCCCAGGCACTATTGGGCAAAGGCAGGGTACACCTTGAACAGTTACAGTCTATCATTGAACAACATAGAGACAAACAACCACACAAAATCACATTCACTTTAGAGTCGTCAAATGACCTATGAAGCATGTTTTTGGTCTGTGGGAGGAAAACCCACACGTGCACAGGAAGAACATGCAAACTCTACACCGAAAGAATCCAAGTGGGATTTGAACCAGGACCTTCTTACTGTGCTGTTCTGAGATCTATTATGAAAAGAAAAACACATTAACATGATAAGATTTTTCATTTGGCCATCTCTTGTATTGTAGAGGATTCTTCCGCCTCTCATCTTTACAGTGTCACTTCAGTTCAGAGAGGAATGCAGACTCTGGTTTCTGCACAGCTGGAGTTCTTCATCTCATGACACCATCCAGGTCTGGCTGGAGCCTCAACCTCTTTGTGTTTATTTGATTCTATTAAAGACATTTTGATAAGAATGACGGTACCGCGACTTAGCTGCAGCTACTGTTTTCGGAAATGTCTTGCCCCTTTAACTATCTCCACCAGTGACGTGCAGTCAGGAGAGGCAGGTGAGGCTGTGCCTCACCTGCCTCTCCTGACTGCACGTCACTACCTGCACCAGGTAACCAATACCTGCACATTATGGGAAGAAAAGAGAAAAAGTTAATTCCTTTATTATATTTAATCAGTAATTTGTGCTTTGCAGTCATTTTCTATTTAAATGTACCATTTTTGGGTGTTTTTTCTTTTCAAAATCGCTGAATTTCCGCATGAGTTAACTGAGCTGAGTTAACATAATTTAGCAGATGTATATGATGTACAGTGTTTGTTTTTATAAATAACTGTATGTGAGGGACGTGTTTCTTGTGCTGAGCGCTAAACGCCGGCAAAAAAGCCGCTGGGTGAGGCCAGCAGTTCTCGTGCCTCATGTTAGGGGGCGCTGATGAGCCCTGAGATTATGACACTAAAAAATAATAGAATAAGTGATAGCAAGCGGCAAGTCATTTTCTTCAGAAGGAGCGGCGTATGGACTTTATTTACAAGAAAAGGTAAGATGATAATAAGGTTTGTGCTTTTTCTATGCTGCAGTTTGTATATGGAAAAAAACATGTTGAAATGATATTTTAAACAAAAAACGTTAACTGTTGTCAATCAAATGGTGAATAAGTTACTCAGTATGGCAGGGGTGTCAAACTCATTTCCACATCAGCATTGTGGCTGTCCTTAAAGGGCCAGATATAACTTACACATGTAACTAAATGTAATGACAAATAAATGTAATTACTCCTTAATATTAACTTATTCATTATTTATTTACTATAAATGTTTTAAGTGACAATTACAGTTGCATAGAAAACAATGTTTGCTTGTTCCTCTTGCATAAATCCTTTTACATTTGATTCTATCAGGTTAGGTTATATGGACAGTGTTTAATGTATAGTTGCCAAATCCAATATTTCAAGTCTTTTTCCCCCAAGATATGAATAAATACACACCAATTTTTATTTTTTACTCTAAGAAATTAAAAACTTTTATGCTTTTGCGGGCCACATGAAATGACATGGGGGGCCGCATTTGGCCCCCGGGTCTTGAGTTTGACACATGTGCAGTATGGTTTGTAAATCTGACTGATGACGTCAGTGCCTCACCAGCCATTAACCTCACCGCACGTCACTGATCTCCACCAATCATTCTTGGAGGCTTAATCACACGTCATCAGTCTGACCAATCAGAAGTGGTTAAAGTCTTCACTTCCTTGTTCTGATTCTGCTCATAAAGTCTCTCAGTTCCAACAAAAATACCAGCTAAAGCTCGTCTTTAGCGGGGTAGCTTTCCACAGGATCCGGTCTCAGACCGTAGAACAAGTGATCAAAAGAATGAAGCTCAGAAAAGACAGTCTGTCTGCGTTTGCCGGCTGTTTGCACCACATCTCCCATGATGCATTGGGTTAAAGTGACAGCGTCTCAGCGCACAATGAGTCATCCTTGTTAAATGTCTTGAAACAACAACGAACACACAACTAACAGTTTTTAAATCTTCTAACTTACATCTTTTAGAAAAATCAGCTGCAACTTCCAGCTTTTTCTGCCACAATTATCACAAAAATGCATGTGAGATTACAGAGGGGCTGTAGATCAATACAGACTATGAGTTTCTCTTTTTGGATGCTGGTGTGCAGCAGGATTTTTTTCAAGGTTAAAGTGTGCCGTGGCTCAAAAAAAGGTTGAAAAACTCTGCTGTAGAGGATGTTTTTTTTTACCTTTGCTCAGTCTTTCACTCATGCCTGCATGAAATTGAACATTTTTCCATTTCCAGCTCTGACATGATGTTGACCATGCATCATCAGCTGAGGAGTCGGAGAACTAGCTTGACGGTTTTCCACTTCAGTCTCCTCAAAGTTAAAAGACAGACCAAAGATAGTTTGGAGACAGATTAATGTGCAGTAGCAGAAACTTGTTTCGGTTTCAGTCTGCTGATGATTCTGTCTTATGGTGCCGTGTTTCCACAACTCTTCTGTCTGATCCTCTGGCTGATTACAAATCTAAAAGATTATTGTTGTCACCAGTCTTAACTAGTGTGCAAAAGCTAAAAATAACAATCTTATTGATCTTAACAGCATCTTTTAGTTTTTATTCATTTGTTAAAAACTGTGTTCCACAGCAATAAATGAGAATTCCATAGATCCATTGTCTGGGTGTACTGTATTTGTTGTTGGAATGATGGAAAACTGGTACCTTCACATCAAACTCACTACTTGTTCACAAATGTTTAAATTCCAAAATCACCTCTTATAAATCGGTGGCTGTAGCCGTTTGTAGAACCAGGAACTGGGAGTTGATACTGGAACCTGTTCAGAGGTCTACTGTGCATCACCTGACGGCAGAAAAGCTTAAGGTTCTGGGGAAAATGTCTGAGTCGTGACCACAATTCTTATGAATGTAGTTTTCATTTATTAGGAGAAAGTATTTTTGTACATAGACATGGTTTATGACTGCTCAGATTAAACAAAGTTCTGCTTTCAGAAAAGAAAGTGTTGGTTCTCCGACAGATTGCATTGTTTTTGAAACCACTCCAATGTTGTGACTCCTCATCTCCTGGGATCCGGATGAAGTTCTCCTTTTGATCTCTCCACTCATGCCTTACAGTTTGATCTCTGGAGTTTCTGCTCCACTTTCCATTTGCTTAAACTCAGCATAGTGTTTATGAAGGGGCTCTCCGTTTCATGACTGAACACATGGCTGGCCTGAGATTCTGCAGACTTTGAGTTTGAACTGTGTTGCGTTAGAGAAAGACTGCCATGATGATGGCTCTTTCATTCATGGTTCTTTTTGGACTTGTGCTCTATTTTTAGTGGTTTTTCTTCTCATTCCAAAGGTTGTTCTGTTTGCACTTGTCCACTGAACCTTGTTGTGTGTTGCAGGTTGGTCAAGGACGCCCCGTGGGACGAGGTTCCCCTGGCACACTCTTTGGTGGGCTTCGCCACGGCATATGACTTCCTGCACGAGTACTTAAACAAGGACCAACAGGAGCGTTTCCTGCAGGTCATCGGCAATGCTTCACGCCTCATGTATGAGAAGTCCTACGTTCGAGGGTGGGGGTTCCAATACCTGCACAACCATCAGCCCACCAACTGTGTGGCTCTGTTAACAGGAAGTCTGGTTTACATGACTCAAGGTAAGCACCTGAGCTTCATTGATTTCAAATACAATGCTAGCTTTCCCTTTTTTGGTAAACCTTGTCCAGCATGTCCAACACCTGAAGAAATCTGAGACACAGCTGATGATGTTTGTTGCAAAAATAGTTCTAGGTAGGTCATAAGTTTATTGTGTGCCTGCCGTGTTAGAGAACGCTGCAATTATAAAAATAAATAAATAAATAAATAAATCTAAAAGACAGTTTTTCTTGCTTGTTTTAACATATATATTTTATTTTCAATCATCAAGGAAGCGAGAAACTGCAGTTTGAAAACATTTGTATTTGAGAAGTAGAAAATATGCTGGGTGGGGCCATCAGCTCGGCTCCATTCTGATGCATCCACTTGCAGACAAATGGGGTTTGCCCGAATTCCTTCACTACTCACTAACTATATAGTCCACTATATATATGCATTTTGTAATGCTGTCCAGATCTAGAATTCCAAAATCGAGTGCCCTAAAAATCTCCCTGAAGTCTCTGCAAAAAATCAGTGTATATCAAAAAATAATAATGAATTAGATTTATCTGGGCTTTTCCAGACGCACAAATTTCTTCCAATATGTCCATCATTCATTCATACTTGGTGATGGTAGCTACTGATGTAGCCTCAGCTGCCCTGGGGCAGACTGACAGAGACATGGCTGCCAGTTCCCGCCTATGGCCCCGTCTGACCATCACTGGGACATTCATACACATTCGTACACACCCGTGGAGCCACACTGGAGGCAGGAGGGGGTGAAGTGTCTTGTCCAAGGACACAACAACAGTTGACTGGGGGGAGTGGGGATCGAACCGCTGACCCTTTGTTCAATGGATGACCTGTTCAACCGCTTGAGCCACTGCCGCCCAATCCATATCGATGCTCACTAGATTGGGGAAGAAAGACCACAGTGCATTGCATTTGAACAATTTCTGTGAAAGAATGTATTCAAATGTATTTTTCTAATAAACTATCAATGTTTTCATCAACAGAACACAGTGCGTTCATTAAAAATTATTGTAAAATGCTTGTATCAATTCATTGACGTCCTATTCACTGTTTGGAAAAGAAAAGTACTGTGGGTGGTCTCTGAATTGCTTCTAAAATCCAGGGCACTACATAGTTTTTAGTAGTTGGGGATTAGGGTGGGAATTTGGACACAGTCAAAGATTCATGTACGTCTTTGCTTTCCTCGTCTGAGCTATAACCTGGCTCTAAACTTTATGCCAGGATAATTGTTTTGCACCGGTAATGTTAGACTGGGGTTGTGAGGGGCTGTAAACTAGCTGAAAAGAGAATATATAGATGAATGTCTTGAAATAGGGGCAGACTTACTCCACCAACAGTCCCACCCACAGCTCAGATGAACTCCTGGTGCTCTGCAGAAATTATGTCCTAGAAACTGCAGGTTTCTTGAATTGAAAGACCACTGGGAATGTTGGAGTGGGACCTTAACGATCTTCCACTTCTGGAGACTTTCTGTTAAAACTCAGTGAACTCTGTGTGAAGATTAGTGTGACTTTCATTTGGAAACATTTTTCTCATTGCTATTATATTTAAAACGTTAACGTTGTGTCATTTTAATTTGAAACTTACAAAGGGGTCAGCTCTCTCTGTGGGAAAACCTGTGCAGGAGCCAAAAGCTGCAAACAAAGGATTACGCAGCTCAACAGAGGGAATTTCATTAGTCTGGATTTACTGGAAAGTTTCAGTCCTACATTGACTAAAGGCTAACTGGGGGTTTCCAGGGAGGGGCTTCCTTTAAAGCTTGACTCTTTGTGGACTTTTTGCATTACTTTAGAATATAATTGTGTTGTTCTGCCTCCTTTTGAGTCTGGGTCCTGGAACAGAAAGTTGATGTTCTTGATTCTGCAGCTGCCTTCTCCAGTGCTCCTTACCGAGTTCCTGAACTGCTGCTGTCAGCAGCCAGCTGTCCATGTTTTTGGCGTTCATCTCAGTGAGCTAGCTGAAGTTGGCTGAAGGATCCAGTAAGAGAATTTCTCTCTGTGGAACTGCTAGAATGTAAAACTTGATTTTGAAGAAAGCTTCTCCGCCTGATAGAGGCGACTGAAAACAGGCACTCATTATGGTTGTTCCGTTTGTGTAGAAGTGGTGTTTGTGTGTGCAGAGTTCACATCACCGCTCTGTACGGGCTGCTTAGTGGTTTCCAGGCTCAAACCAATCAGTGAGGGGGTCACGGCAGTCGGGGAATGGCTCCCCAGAGTGGGTGTCGGCCGTCCTGAGATTCCTCAATGAACTGTGGTTGTAGTGTTTATGTGTTTGCCTGTTCTCATAGTAAACCCTGTGTGTGTGCCACAGGGGGAGTATGTACAGAGCAGCGTGGCACAACTGTGTGATGGTTTTTTTGCTACAGGTCCATGTTTGGAAATATGTGGGAGGTTTGCCAGATTCCAGTGGGTAAAGGATGATAACTTTGTGACAGAACTCACTGAGCTACAGGGGTCTAAAATGAACAGAAGACAACTTTATGCAGAAAAACTACAAAGTGAGCTTTCCTTTTTTTTCCTTTAAAAGATTTGCTTCAGATTTACTAATTTACCTCGATTTCGACCACCACAACTCAAACGCCAATAAGCACTTATAGATGGTACTCATGTGGTAACCAGGTGAGTTACTGCAGGTGTTTTTTTGTAACGTCTGATTATTGGTGTTTGAAATTGGAAATAGATTTAGGTTACTAGTCTAAGTCAGTTTTTTTCACACTTTAACCTTTAACTTTAACCTTGACAAAAATCTCGCGGCACACCAGCATCCAAAAAAAAAAAAAAATGAAAGGAGAAACTCATGGTCTGTATTGATCTACAGCCCCGCTGCAATCTCACGTGCATTTTTGTGATAATTGTGGCCAAAAAAGCTGGAAGTTGCAGCTGTTTTTCTAAAAGATGTAATAAAAGTTAAGTTAGAAGATTTAAACACTGTTTGATGTAAGTTTGGTTTCAAGACGTTTAAGAGGAGAGACTCATTGTACGCTGTCACTTTTACCCAATCCATCATGGGAGATGTAGTGCGTCTCTACGTCTCTGAGATTCATTGTTTTGTTCAGATGTTCCACGGTCTGACACCAGACCCGCCGGAAGTTACACCGCTAAAGACGAGCTTTAACTGGTATTTTTGTTGGAACTGAGAGACTTTACGAGCAGAATTGGAACAAGGAAGTGAAGACTTTAACTATGTCTGATTTTTTTTTTGATTGGTCTGATTGGTCAGACTGATGACATGTGATTAAGCCTCCAAGAATGATTAGTGGAGACAGTAAAGGGGCGGGACTTTTCCGAAAACAGCTGAACCTACGGCTAAATCACGGTACCGTAATTCTTATCAAAATGTCTTTAATAGAATCAAATAAACACAAAGAAAAAATATCTTATTATCGTTCATATTCCTAACTACTCAGTGTTTTATCAGGGCCTGTCTGGATGAAGACAGAGCTGAAATCCTGGAGATGGGAAATGTTTTTAGATCAGTGAATGGATAATTTCCCACGGCACACCTGACCATCTCCCATGGCACACCGGTTGAAAAACACGGGTCTAAGTGATGTCAGTTGTGTCTTTTGTTTTTGAAGTTCTGTTGAGACATTTTCCATAGATGTTGTCATTCTAATAAACAATTGGTTATGCCCGTTATTCACATGTATCTGGCCAGGGGTGGTGCAGGTTTTTAGGTTTTTAGGTTTTCCGGGCCCGTGGAGGATCATAAACAGGAGGGGCTGTATCTTAACATAAGTGTAAGTGTGTCTTGGAGGTCCCTTGAGGCTTGTACAGCCATCTCAAGGCACGTCATGAAAATGGAACATACGATTTTCATGTGTGTAGTAAGTGTATTGTGAAGTATTCATAAGTATAACGTAAGTTACACGCACTTATGATGTACGGGTGACGCTGTTGTACGGTGCCCTTACGCCGCACTTTAGTCATTAGTACTGGATGCTTACTGACGCACAGGGAACACAGGTGATACATAAGTCCCTTTAGGACGCCTGTAGGATGTCCACACGAACTACACTCTGATTCTCAAGTTTCCTCATTTTGTAAGAGGTAAGGCCCGTACACACCGGGACAAATATTCGCCTGGCGTTATTCGCCAGCGTTTTTCGCCACGTCTTTTGTGTTCACACCCAGCCGATTTTCGCTGACGATGAGCCGAGCCAACATGCAATTTCATTCCCTAACATTAGATGGCGCTTAATGTAAAACAGAAATACTACTGTACACAAGGTTGTCGCTTTTCACTCAGAAGAAGAGAGCCAGTATTTACGCGCTTGTCAGAATCATACAAAGAAAACATGAATATTTCAAGCACCAGTAGCTCCAGCTCCAGTTCCAATGATGAAGAAATTATTGTTTTGTTGAATGATGAAAGACACCGGAAAAGACGCCGATTTTGGGTACATCCCATAGTTACAAGAAGAGAAGAACATGGTGAGTTTTATCGACTGGTACAAGAGCTGAAAATGTATCATGAGCGTTTTCGGGGATATTTTAGAATGTCCGTTATTATTTCTTTGCGGCAGTGTAGATGCTACTTGGCGCTACTTATCTTCTTTGCTGGTATGTGTGGTCAGAAAGGCAGTGTTGTGTTTGAGCGCCCCCAAGTTGTGTTTTGCTGTAACTTCAGAAGCTCCAACTTCAGAAGCTCCAGACACGTGAGCAAAAGCGCCGTTCTCATTGGTTGTATAGTTTTTGACACGGCGCGTCAAACCAAAAAAACGAACCCGAGGCGTTTTTTAAAAAGTGACGCTTTGACGCGTGGCGTTTTTTCGCGTCGGTGAGCACACTCACATTGGTGACTTTTGTTTAGTCAGGAGGTGTTAAACGTCTGCGCGAAATTCGTCCCGGTGTGTACGGGCCTTCAGGCTGCATGCACAGGGTGCACAAAGGGCACACACTTATCAGTTGAACAGCACTAACGGGCGTCTTGGGCAGTAAACAGGATTCGGGGGTTAATACAAATCGTACAACATGCCTGCATCTACTATCTATTTCAGTCTCACTTATCCTCACGGGTTGTTTAAAGTCCCACTCTGTTCATTTTTTGATCTATTTTCTAAGTGTTGCCAGTGGTCTTTTAATTATGATGATGCTGTTTTTAGCCAAGATCCAAAAACCTCTGTCGTTTTCTAGAACATAGTTTCTGCAGTTCATCAGAGAATCACCTCTGAGTTGTGGGCGGGACTTTTGGTGTGGAAGTAGCCTTCACTAATTTCCCATCATCCCTTTGTTTATACTCTCTCTCCCACTAGCTTACAGCCTCACACAACCCCAACCTAACATTGGCAGTACAACAAAAATGGTGATCAATATCAGAGCCATCTAGTCATACAATTTTAATTCCAGATTCCAGCTCAGGTGAGAAAATAAAGATAAACGTGGATCTATTTGTCTGACAGTGGATGCATCAGAATGAAGCAGAGCGGGGAGATTGGGACCACCCAGAATATTTTCTACTTTACTACAATCTTTCTTAAACGTCATTTTTTTTCCTCTTCTAATCCACAGCGATTTGAATTAAAGTAATTTTTATAAATGCAGTTTTAATCTTAATTTTCTTTATACATGTCCTCCATCATGTCCATTATCCTAATATGGCCCCTAAACATCCAACCTCTGTTTGACAAAAGGTTGGATTAGTATCAAGGTGAGGTGCGAAAACTTAAAAGATTTGGTTAAAAGCCTTGCAGCAGAATTCTGGACAACCTGGAGCCGTTCTAAAGATTTTTTTACTAAGATGTGAAGATGGAGTTGCAATAAATAAAATGTGAGGGAGTAAAAGTGTGGATGAGCATCTCCATCTCAGAATGTGACACAACTGGATTCAGTTTGACAATGATTTTTAAATGATAAAAGCAAGAACGAACAAGTGACCAGATGTGAGAGTCGGGATAAAACTGGGTCTAGAGTAACTCTGAGGTTCCTGACAGAGGGCTTCACAAAGGAAGCCGGCGGACCAAGCCCTGGATGATCAGAGGGAGGCAATTGTCAGGAGCACAGACGAGGTTTTAGTCACAGTTTTAGCTTCATTTAGTTGGAGAAAATTATCAATCATCATTCAACTATTAACTGAATCCAGACACCTGAATAAAATCTGAATTTAAAAACATCTTAAGGCATCTTAAGACACATATAGCTGAATATAATTAGCATACAAATAGTAAGAAATATCTTTAGAAGAGCTAAAATATGCTGCAAAGGCAGCAGATATAAAATGAAAAACAAAGGACTTAGAACAGACCCTTGTGGTACACCAGAGTTGAGGGATCCAGAGGACTTAAGTTTAGAAGATGCTACAGAAAATGATCTACCAGTCAGATATGAGGAGAATCATTTTAAAGCAGATCCAGAAACCTCGACCCAGTGTTTCAACCTGTCCCAGAGGACATAATGGTTGACAGTTCTCTGGAAGTTTCAGCAACATTTCTGTCCACATATAATATTCTACTCTCTTAATAATTTCAAAATAAAACTTGTTCAAATGACACGATCCTTTTAACTTGGTTCATTTTGAATAGAATGCCCTTTTAAGGAGGAGTTAACCCAACTCCTGCTTCTGTCTTCCAGGTTACCTTCAGGAGGCATACTTGTGGACCAAACAGGTTTTGTCCATCATGGAGAAGTTCATGGTTCTGCTGCAGGATGTGACGGATGGCTCGCTCTATGAGGGCGTGGCCTATGGGACCTACACCACCCGCTCTCTTTTCCAGTACATGTTTCTGGTACAGCGCCACTTTGCCATCGGCCACTTCAGCCACCCCTGGCTGCTTCAACACTTTGCTTTCCTCTACAGGACCATCCTCCCCGGTAACTACCACCCACTCTGAATGGTGTGTTTGCAAAGTTATGAGTATTAAGGCCTAAGCCTTTTCAGCTGAAATGTACGTGTTATGGCAACAAAATGCAGAACATGTCAACAGTTGGCAAAGAACTGTTAATTGTGGAGACTTCCAGATTGTTCTTGCCACACTGTGTTCTACCAGAACCTCACAGCCCTTCTACATAGCAGGGGAGCTTTGACCCGGTGCTGGTATGGGTTGTGCATGCATGGAGTTATTATTCTCAGCTGTGCTGAGACCTGCAAGGATCTGAAGTCTCCTGGAAGAAATGTTGTCCTCGGGTCAGGGAGAGGGCAGCAGTAGGGGAAAGGCCTCTGGGTCAGTCTCTGACATGTCGCAGCTCAGTGCTGATGGTTTCATGCTAACTCGAAAACACAGGCATGTTTTACCCAGAACGGGCGAGCTTAGTTCAAAAATTGTTCCCATTAGACCAGGGGTGGGCAAACTTTTTTTCCTCATGGGCCACAAAAGGTTATAAAATTTAACAGAAGAGCCTAACCAGGAGCTGGTGGGTGGAGTGTTTTGGTAAGAGAAAGAAAAACAAATAATCTGGATATAAACATGCTTTAATTGTGATAGAAAATTAATATATCTATTGTTAAACAGAACTTTTTGGAGTTTTTATTTCAAAATCATGGCCTTTGGTTCTCATTTTAGTGCCAATTACACAAATAGGTTGATGTCCCTTTGAGAAAAAAACGCATATTAGAGAAATGCTGCGTTCATGTGATGTTGGAATGATCGCAAAAATGACTGTCTGACTCAGAAAACACACATCAGTCAGAAAAGAAAAAAAAATCTTCAGAAGCAATGACCTTTGACCTTTGTTTAGCAGCAGAATAGCTTTCTGCTGTTAAACAAAGGTCAGTTGATTTACAGAGCACAATCTTATGGAGATAAACCAGAATTACAAGGAAAAAGACACACTAATAAGGGTTAACGATATTAATTATTCCAGTTTGGCGGGCCAGATTAAATAGTTTAATATATGGCCCCTGGGCCGTAGTTTGCTCACCCCTGCATTAGACCTAAAGACAATGCAGCTTGTTGCTGTCCAGTACTGGCCTTTATGTTTGCTTCAAATTATTCTTCATTATAAAATGCGCCCTAGGCCTTTTAGACACATAAAAACCAGCCTTGGGAAGGATATATTGCACAAAAAAAAGTAAGACGGGCAAAAATAACCAGACGTTGTTGACAGAAAAACCATATGATCTTATCATAACCCATCCACATGTTACAAACAATGAAGAGTGCAAAGATACCCCAAAAATCACAACCAGAAGACAAATGTTAGAGCAAAAATCCAGATCAAACCAGAACTAAAGAAGTGGGACATTTCCAGAAGGAAAAATCTAAAAAGAATCTGTTCTCTTGAGATAATGGAAACTAATGCTCCACAGAACCTTATCCATAGCACTGATTTCTTTCCAGTGTTACATGTTTTGCAGCAACAAACCAAAATGCTCAAGAATCACAAAATATTTCCTGTTTATTTATGAAGGAGAGGTTTGTATGTTTTTTTTTACATTCAAATATTTGTTCTCAAACTACTTGTTGAAACTTCAACCTGCTGTAGCCCCTTCAGCTGTTAATGCTTATGGCGAAGACCTCACCCACCTTTGCTTCTAACTGGTCTCTTCTGCCAGGCTCCTCCTAAAGTTAGGAGGGAAACTCCTAGTACTGGATCCAGAGATTCTCCCCGAGTTTCTCAATACTCCAAACTCTTCTGTTGCATATGGAAAGCAGCTGAATTGAAAAATTCAAAGTATTTCCTGTATTTATGATCTCTTGACACCGCAGTTCCTTTCTTAATGTAAGACGACCATATTGTGTGGTTTTACTTTACAAAACATCTCTTTGTATTATACGGAGGAAGCTTTTGGGGCTTAAAAGTTGGCATTCATTTAAAAAACTCTGTTAGAATGTTTGGTGTAAGATTTAGTGTGTCTACTCTGACATTGTGCTGCCTGCATTTTCCCCCTCTGAACAGGCTTTCAGAGGACTGTGGCCATTGCCGATTCCAACTACAACTGGTTTTACGGTCCAGAGAGCCAGCTGGTCTTCTTGGACCGCTATGTGTTGCGTAATGGAAGTGGAAACTGGCTGGCAGAGCTGATTCATCAGAACAGAGTGGTGGAAGGGCCGGGCCAGGCGGGAAAAGGCCAGCGATGGTGCACGCTTCACACAGAGTTCATCTGGTAAGCTGCTTCTGTCCAGCCTTCCCTCTGCTTTGGTTTGGTGAACGCTTTTTGAGTTGGATTACATTTATCTTCATTCTTCTGTCAGGTTGCTTTTGTATCTGTCACTGAATCAGGAAAACTGTTGTTTAGTGAGGCTGTATCCTGTTTATGACAGGTCCTCAGCTTGACTTGAAAACTATTTCATATCTAGTGGCTGCCATGTTGGAATACATCAGCCAAAGGTTTTGACCTCCACATCCAAAAAGCACTATGATCAAGGGGAGTCCTGTTTTTGCTTTGGTTCATTTGCCCTTCTAATGTTTGCTTCTCATGGTTCTGCAGGTATGATCCAGGCCTGATCCCTAAACCTCCTTCAGACTATGGAACTCCTCAGCTTCACTACTTTGAGGACTGGGGCGTTGTTACCTACGGCAGTGCTTTGCCTGCAGACTCCAACCACTCCTTTCTGTCCTTCAAATCTGGAAAACTTGGAGGACGTGCCATATTTAATATTGTTCATAAGAACAAGTACAAGGAGTGGATCAAAGGTTGGAGGAACTTTAATGCTGGCCATGAGCACCCTGACCAGAACAGTTTCACTTTTGCACCCAATGGTGTCCCGTTCATCACAGAGGCGCTGTACGGCCCCAAGTACTCTCTGCTTAACAATGTTCTGTTGTTCAGCTCGGGCCTCTCAGGGAGCTGCTTCACCCCTTGGGCTGGCCAGGTCACAGAGGCCTGTGATTCCAAGTGGTTAAAGTACAAGGCGGGTCTCGCAGCAGATGCCCAGGGCACAGTGGAAGCTGCCATGGAAAGAAAAGGAATGGTCTTCATCCGAGGCGAGGGACATTCAGCTTACAACCCGGATCTGAAGATCCGGAACTTCCAAAGGAATTTGCTCCTGCTTCATCCACAGCTCCTGCTGTTGGTTGACCACATCCACCTGGAACCAGAGAGCCCAGCCAGAGCAACGAGTGCCTTCTTCCACAACACAGACCTGCCTTTCCATGGTATAAAGGTGGATGATGTTTATGGAGCATTTGTGTCCCACGGAGGGCTTAAATATAAGATGTTTTGGATGGATGACACAAGTAGCAGCAGCAAGGGGGTGGTAGGCTATTGGAATTATCCTCGAGGGTACCCATATAATGGCTCCAACTATGTGAACGTCACAATGCCATTACGGTACCCTCACACAAGGATCGCCTACATTTTCTTTGGACCTGACATGGACGTACAGAGTTTCAGCTTACGTGGGGACAACCAGAGGGTGGATGTTTACCTCACCACTAAGGACCACACCTACACTATCTACCTGCTGACCGGAGAGGTCATCACCAAGCCTTTATTTGCCATGGTTCTGATGGACCAAAAGAAGATTGTATTTGAAAGGGCAGCAGCTGTACCAGACAGTTCACCCCAGGAAGTAGAAGAATACGTCAATGTGGTGGAGGACAACCTCCAGCATGTCAAACCTGTCTTCCAGCAAATGGAGAGGCACATCCTTGGGCGGGTCCTCAACAGCGCCAGCTTTCGTAAAACTGCAGAGCGCCTCCTGCACTTTTCCGACAAGAAAAAGACGGAAGAGGTCATCGAGAAGATGTTTGCCATGTCCAAAAAGCAAAGCAAAAGTAAATGGGGTAAAAAGATGAGCTTTGGGGAGAAGCTGTCTGAGAACATGCCTGATATTTTTGCTCAGGTTGAGGTGAATGAAAAAAAAGAGAGACAGAGGACTTCAAAGCGTATGTATGAATACAGCCCAGAGGAAGGAGATGCAGACTCACGGGCTTTCATGGATTATGTAGAAGGCCGCAAGAACAGGAAGGGGGGCTTTGTCAAAGGTCGCAGATTCAAGGAGGTTCATATGGTGGCCACAACTGGGAGTGAGGGTCTGTCCAGCACAGCCTCTTACATTAGACTTTTCCTCCTGTTGAACACCACCACCTTCTTCCTGCTGCTGGCAGTGCTGCTCACCCGCTTCCAGAGGGGCCGCAGCCTGCACACGCAAAGGTGCTTCTACACCATCCTTCTGATTGACTGCTTTATCCTGCTGTACCTCTACTCCTCCTGCTCCCACACACAGTGCTAACACCAGGAGCATCTGCTCTCCAGGGATCTTCATCACACCGACTCCACCTCACCTGTGTCTTTGAGCAAGGCTTGATGGAAGCGCAGTATGGCCACTGTTGAAGTAAAGAGGACGCACTGCAAAAACTGAAACTTTAAAATGGGGATGATGCCATGTTTGTGCCAGTATCGGTATCTGCAGATATTTGGATAATTTCAGTTTAGCGTTATCCGTCCGACATTAAAAAATCTATATTTTCAGACACATTTTATTTTTGAAATGTATACTTGTTCCTCGTGGATCCCAAGCACTGGCAAAGTTTTAAAGAGATACTTGTTCCTATGTGATCCCTTTTTGTATTTCTAAAAGTCTCTTACAATGGGATTGTATAGCAAAAGAAAAGTGCATTTCTAATAAGAAAAACAAGAAGGAAATCTAAACTTTGGGTTATTCCAGACACCTTTATATCAGTATTGGCAAATATCGGCTGTCGGCCACAGTGTCTTATTTTCTGTTTTACAAGAAAAATAATCTTATAAAGAAAGCTTTTGAATCACAAAATGATCTCAGAAAAAATACGCCTTAGTGACTAAAATTTATTTTTCTTAAAATAACAATTTGTTGTAAAACAATTTTTCTTAGCAGATGTTTTGCTTATTTATTTAGACTTCTTTTTAATGGGCTTCTTTTTGCAGTGTTCATCCATGAGGGAAGTGGCAGCATTTAAGGCTTTTTTTAGATTTTTTACCACAGAGCTTTGAATATGTTTCACAGAAAAAAGGATTTTTCTGTAATATTTTTGACAATGAAAAAGTCAAATCTAAAGCATGAAGTATAAGGACTTTTTCCTAAGGAAAAGGCTTCTCATCCATCATGAGATTGCAGCTTGTCTTTCAGTCTTCGGGTTTACTTGCAGCTTTGATCATTATTGTGTTTGATGTAAAAATGTCTTTTTTGGGTTCTAACTTGAGTTATGACCAGAAAGAGTTGGTTAAGTTGTTTAGTCCCATTTTCTAAAGATGGCATGCTTGTTTTTTGCTAAGAAAACAAAAAATTGGGTCAATTTTGTGTCAGACGTATTTACTGTATATGAGAACTGGACTGAGTGACCTTCCCCATCCCCGGCGTTCCAAACAGGAAGTACCTGCTGGCTCCAACAAGCCAAAATCCTATAGATTTTTATAGTGAAATAAACATCTGTTACTGTTGACTATTCTATTGTTCAGAAGAACCTTTCTTGGACTTAATACCTTTTTTTAACATGTTCTTGATAATCCTGTTTTTTTCCCCGTTTTTTTTTCTGCAGATCCAGTCATTCAAGTTATAACTGACAAACCCCCACGTACAACGTCAAACATTTGACAAATATTGGCTCCAACATGGCGTTGTCCATATTGTGAAAAACGGTGCCTGGATTGACTTGATTGGGTTGGAGTTGGGGGTAAGGTATTTCCCAGTTTAGTTCTCTGAAACAGTCAATGTTCAGACGTGATGTGGATCTGAAATAATTCAGCACCAATGAGACCAGCCGTCATGCTTTGAGTTGACGTCTGCTTCCTGTATTGTGAATTACATTTTAAAAGTACAAATTTCACCTTTACTTTCAAGGCTGAATTTTGAACTTTGTTTTTATTCAGATTAAATCAAATTAAATAAAAATGTCTTTATAAGGAAGGTTGAAATATTTAATCCCACAAATTCAAACAAAGTATTTTGGTTTTTCAACCAGTTTGGGGTCTTTTCATGCAGAAGGCAAACATCAATACTGTTTGTCTTAGCAGTCTGAGGGAGACAAAGGTGTGAAAGAAGAGGCAAACGCCATTTAAATCCCAACTTGTTCTTGGAAGAGTGGCCTTTTTTTGCTCAAATCCTCAAATTTAGTGCTTGTTCAGGATAACACAAATGATCCTTGGCAGTGAGTTGAGGTAAAGTCAGATCATGGTTTACATTAAAAGGTTCTGCTTTACAGGGACATCAGTGTTTAAAGTTAAACCACTGAAACCCCATCACCTCATCTGATGGTGTCTGTTCTGTGGGTCACAGAGACACTTACAAATGTAAATATGTTAAAGCAAGATAAATATGTATATTTTTTGTCTCTTTTTATATTGTCCATGAATAAAATGACTATACATATGTGTGCATTCAGGATTTTTATGTATCATAAGACACATGAAAAGGTCTGTGAGACTGGTTCTGGACATGGATACTTTACATCACTTGACACTGAAGACATAACAGTTGAGTCTCAAATTCATGGTTAATGTTGATGATCAGCCCGTCTTAGAGCTTTTCTTTAGCTAACTTGTTGCTCAGATGAAAATTGTGTTCTTGGTATTTTTAACATGTTCTTGTGGCATTTCTCTGATGAAGAAATCTCTTAGGACCTGGTGTCCACAGCGTGGCCATCACATTCTGGGTTATACTACCACAGTAGTTAATTCTGCTTAATTTGACCCCTGTGACTACATGTTTAGAGGGTCAGCTTAAACATTAGCTTGGATCTTTAGAGGATAAAGAAGATTAAGTGAAAAATTGTATTTCTGAGTATGTTCTTTTTCAAATCATTGTGAACCAGGAGCAGTTGAAAAAATTTGTTTGTAAAAACTACACTGGGCGGGCCACAAGTTTTTATTGAGATTGCGCTAAAGCTTCATTAGACTGCAGGCTCACCAGCTGCACTTTTCATTTTTGGGATAAAAACTGTGCTTTAGGAGACAGCTTTATTTTTTTCTTTATAATTTTATTATTATTTTTATTTTATCATTCCAATGCACACCAACTGTAGCAGAGTTTAGAAGTGACTGGGAATCATCTGATATTGATCTTTTATTGACTTCCATCATTCTTTGCAGAAAGCCCTTCCTCTTATAGAGGCCAGCTTTTCTTGTTGTTTTGTTCTCTGAACAATAAATGAAACCTTCCAGTGCTGCTGGCTTTGTGTTGGTTTAAGTCTTTTCCCTTCCTTTTAAACACACACTCATAGATGATTAGCTGTTGTTCTCATGCATTTTGATTGCATTTTGTATTAAATACAGATTTTTTTAGACTAAAACAGTAACTATCGAGTCAAATCTATAGTCAGAAGACTGCAGATTTGACAGCCCATTATTATACGCCTCCAAAAAGATAAGGACAACAAAAAAGGATATTTCGAAATAAGTTATCTGTTTAGACTGCTGCATTCAAGCACATGCTTAAAATGGTTATAGAAAGTTAAAAGAATGTGGTTAAAAGGATTCCAGAGCAACTGAAATAACCACAGTCGTCATGAGTTTGTAAAGTAAAGAAAAATCGCTGATGACAAAGTTTTCATGTAATTGGAAATAATCCAGGTTTGAAGGGGTCAAACCTGACCCAATTTCACAGGTATCTTATCTAAGGACATCAAGACGTGAGCAAAAGTGAGCATCGCTGTGACCATCTTCACAGTGATGCTTAGTTCATTTTCTAGCTGCTTTAAGCACCGGCTCTTGGTTAACCCTTGTGCTATCCTAGGCACTTTACCGTTGGGAGTTGGGTCATCTAGACCCACAGTGCTCTGAACCTTTTTTTTTTTCATTTTTTTGTGATCTTCACTGGTTCAATGGATTACATGAAATTTTTCCACCTTTATCCACCTTTGTCATGGTAGGGAGAACATGTCAAAGTAAGTGTGGGGTCATCCAAGATAGCACAAGGGTTAAAGGTCTGTTGTATCCCTGAAATTGGTTAACTGGGAGGATACCAGACGCTGGAGTTAAAAATACAAAAATGGTGAAGAAGGCCAAAGCTGTTATATGTTGTCTGCTTGACCACAGACTGCTTTTCTCCATGCTTTAATAAATGATTGCCATTATTCCAGGGGTCCATTTATATACTTTATTTTTTCCCAATTCAATTCAACTAATTAATCAAACTATGTGTCAGTCATTATACCTAATGGATTTAATGTGCATTGTGTGTTTGTACTATTAGAAACAGTTATAAAATCAAGAAGATAGCATCATTTGTTAGTCTTTTCTTAGAAGATTAAGAATAATTTCAACCTTAAATAGATTTGATGTATTTTGCTTTTTTTGTTTTGTTTTTGTTCTCTTTTTTTATTTTCTTTTATTGCTGAAATAGCGTCATATAAACCAAATCAGTCAAGGTCTTCATATATGATGAGTTCCTTTATTTCAGGGGGCCAACATTGCTCTTAAAATCTCTTTTTGTTAACTCGATTGAATACTTTATTCCAATGCTGACTTGGAGGATTTTCTTCTGTCAACATATGGATTATAAAACACATAAAATATAACATGCTGTGAGTAACGAATCTATAATACATGACTTGTCTTTAAAATAACTTATTCTTGATTCTTGTTGGGGTGAGAATTAAAAACAAAGTCACCCAACCGGAAGGGGGCGCTGTGGTTTTCCCTCTAACTTTAACTAGCACTTCCAGTTTGAATAAACTTTATTGACAATTGTCAGGGAGAAGTTATCCAACATGGGAGGTCGGATCGCCCGGTTGTTCCGAAACTTTAACCTGGAAAACCGAGTCTTTAAAGAGCTTTCTAAGGAGAAGCCCACGGCAGCGCCCCGACACGCGGTTCCAGCGCCGCCTCTTCCCGGTTCGGACGGTGAGTGGGCCCAGCTTTCTCTACCGCGTGTGTGTCTCTGTTCCCTTCGGGGGTCATGGGAGCCGCTCACCTCTCTGCTCTCCTTCCAGTCTCTGAGTCGGTTCGACAGAAGAACGAGCCGCTCCACGAACTCCTCCGGTCCGTGTACGTGGAGTCCACAGACCCGGGTGCCGCAGCAGAGGTCAGAGCGTCTGGTTCTGTTAGTTCTGAACGGATATAGGATGGGTTTGGATGAGTCAGTTTTAGTAAAAGTGTTTTCCTCATTAAGTATTTTTTTAAACTGGCAAAGCTCACATATTTACGTGGATACCTCTGGGCAGACCTGCCTCCACCTGAGAGGGTTGAATTCCAGCGTTACAGCTGGAGGAGGCGCACAGCAGAACCAGAACCTGAAGACATTCTGCTCCCAGCTGACCTGGAAATGTCTCGGGATCCTCAGGAGGTCTGAGCTTCCTCTCTGAGACTGCTGCACTCAAATCCCAAAGCTAGGAGAAGAGGAAGACGATGGATGGATCATCATCACTTCGATTGAACCCAGCACTCACACTCACATCTTTGAGCAAAAAGGCAGAGCTGCTGATAAAAATGTTAACTGGCTTTGGCAGGAAGAGAGAATGAAGAACTAGAAATCCTCCAAAAACACAAAGGGGTTTGATGAACTGTAACACTTCGTCTCAGTGAAAGTTATGCATATTTTAGATGGAAACTGTAGTAAAGAAGGGCGTTTAAAGTCCCACTCCATCAGTGTTCCCAGTGGTCCTTTAATCCTGATTATGCCTTTTTTTAAAGCCAAAATGTCATTTTCAAGAACACAGTGCATCGGAAACTGACTAATACATTGTAGGCGGGACTGTCGGTGCGGAAGTAAGCCTCTGCTGATATCCCATCATTCCTTCTTTTACACTTTTTCCCACTAGCTTACAGTCCCTCACAACCCTAAGCTAACAGAGGTACAACAAAAGAGAGAAAGCAGTATCAGATCTATCTATCTATCCAGTTGTCCAGTTTAGATCCAGATTCCAGCTCAGACGAGGAAAACAAAGACGTTCATGGATCTATTTGTCTGACAGATCAGAATGGAGCAGAGCAGGGAGACTTTGGCCCCGCCCATTTCAGTCGCTTTGTCATAACTGACATCCTTTTCAAATGGCGTTTTTTGTGTGTGTTCATGATCTGCAATGCGTTGATACTCAGAAACGCAATTTTAATCTTAATTTTTTAATATATGTCTTCTATCAAGAGAGAAACGCCACAAGAACACATTCATTTTCATTGGATTTAGGCTTTAAGGATTCTGCTGGCAGCATTTAGTCTTTTTACCCACAGCCTCCACCAGGGGGCAGTCTGCTGGTGTGGAAGAAGGAGCGCATGCGCCATCAGATATGTGAAGGATGGTTAGATTCCTGCACAGACCTGTGGAAATTATGACCAACCAGCATCTTTACATATTCGGGTTCCGTCCTGCTGTGATGTGAGGAGGAGAAAAGATCAATAACAATAATCACGGAAACAGTTGTTTGCTTTATTTGCTGTCCCACCAGGAGTCTTTGGGTCTGTGTCCCGAGGCTCTGCAGATGCTCGCAGAAAATCAGCCAGCCCGTATGTCTGCTTTGTTTTTCCCCCCACAGGCGTTGAAGGAAGCTCCTGGAGCTCTGCTAACTGAGAGGAGGCCCACCCGAGTCCACCTTCCAGGATACGCGTACGGCCTCACCAACGTTCCCAAAGGCAAGCTGACCATCGCAGAAGCCGTCAAGGCCCTCGGCAGTCACCAGCACCAGCCTCAGACGTGGACGCCTGAAAAGATAGCGCAGGAGTATTTTCTGGACTTTAAGGACACTAAAGCTGCTCTGGAGTTTTTCGTCCCCTTCAAGGTCGAGATCATACCGCCCAAAACCCGAACTGCCAATCAGATAAAGGCGTCTTAGGAGGAAGTGGAGGAGGAACTTTGACCTCATTTATTTATGTCTCTCAGTGTTTGGTGTAAAAAGTGTTTTTCTGGAATACTTGAAAGATCAGATCTCTGCTCTTCCTCTGTAATTCTACTGGTTCCTCATAGTCAGAAATAAACCAGTTTGAACTGGGCTGCCCGATAAAAGCAAAACCCGCCATATGCGATATTATTGATCATTGTTGCAATGAAGATATAATTTTCAATAAATGAACAAATAGCAAAAACAACAAACATTTCCATTACAATGCAAAAGTTTAATTTAAATAAGAGTAAAAATACCTTAAATTATTCTCCAAATGACCCTCGTCTAATTAGGAGGACAACATCTAACATAATAGGCCTCCATCTGATTGGTCAAAAGTGTGAAGGGATTTATTCAATACATTAAATAGTTCAAATTGCCTTAAGATTGTCTTAGCACATTTAGGGTTTACCATTTATTGCAGTTTTCGGCGACTTTTGCGATATGGATATTGCACAGCTTGAAGTCGGGATAATGATAAATTTGCGATTATTTATGCAGGCCTAATTTAAACTCAGATTGACAAAAGAAAGTGCAGCGACGCCTTCAGACACATCCAGATTAGGGCTCGTTGTTGCAGCTCCATGTGAATTTAATGCTGTTTTTTTTCTTCTTCAGGCCTTTTCATTGTTTCTTGTCTGTTGATGAGTATTTCCGTCCACCTGACTGTTCAGAGAAGCTTCTGCTCTTGTCCCGTCTCCACTGAGTCAGGTCTCAGGGCTGGACAGGTCAGTTTGGACCCAGTCTCAGTGGGAACGTGAGCGGATGACTCTGTATCTGTAGCTTTGGAGTGTAACTTGAGGACTCGTTTCTGCAGCTGTTGATCTTTCTCAAAACTGCTGCTGCTGCTTTAGTTGTATTGATTATGTCGAAAGTACGTTGTTGAAGCAACTCCGCTCTTGTCCTGAAGGTGAGATCTGTAGTCCCACAGAGGTGATTGACTTTCAAATGAACATTGTCTACCTCAGGATGTCACGGACCGCTGACGGGTCCAGAGACTAGGCTTGTCCTGGTTCGGTTCCTTTGTTTCAGCTTCATGGACGCCCATCTCCTACAAGCTCGCTGGATCAGAGGTTCTGCAGAGAAACAACTGCAGAAACTTCCCGCTAATACATTTTTCCTGCAGTGGCTGGTAAATTTGCTCAACAAATGTGACCAACATCGAGGAGTAGATCCTGGGTCTCATCCATCTGCTGCTTTGGTGCATCAGGACGTTCACAGCAGCAGGAAGGACCGGCATCTGCTGCTCACGTGTAGACATGAAGGAGAGGGCAACTGCAAACTGAAACACTGGGAGTGAATTTACAGATGAGGATGTGTCCAGGGCATTAATGCTATTTTTCAAAATAAAAGAAGTATCCTTGGGCTTTGTTGCTGTTTGAGTCATTTGCTGAGATGAACTTATAACCAGGGTTCAACAGATTCTGGAGGGAGCACTCAAAAGCACACGTGTTTGAGTTTTTCCTAAAAAACAAAAAAACAAATTCAAGAGCAAAACTGGAGACAGACCTGCTGGAAAAGACAACAAACAAACGGAAAGAATGGCAACTCATGTAAGGCATGAAGATGGCAGAAGGTGTTGGTTTTTCCTGGGAATCAAACTCCCAGACCTGAAAAATGTCTACAGTCATTCATTCATTCATTTTCTTAACCATTTTTTCTCTTTCGGGGTCATGGGGCTGCTGGAGCCTATCCCGGCCACTTGTGAGCGAAGGCAGGGGACAACCTGGACAGGTCGCTAATCTGTCGCAGGGTAGAATGTCAACAATCACACAGCCATTCACTCTCACACTCACACCTAGGGACAATTTAGACTACAGTCAATGATGATGAAATAGAGAATGGAGTTTGTCAGTAAATATACATCAATAATACAATTAATTTGTCTTTTGTATTAACTTTTGATGATTTAGTATCAGCTGATACATAGAGAAAGTGCTTCTTTAGTCTCCATTTTTCATCTTCTGCAAACATCCGTTTGCCCAAAAGGAGCCCTTCCTGTGCACTGGAGCATGCGCAGACATGCATGTTCCCGAAAGACTCCTCTGCTGCCAGAGCCACTGGCTTCTGGGGGTGTCAGTTATCACGAGAGCAAAGGAAAGTGAAGTTAGTGTGGAAGTGTGCACGGATGAGCGGAAGCTTTGGGATGTTGCTTTCAAAGTAAAACATTTTAAAAGAAGGTGACATTGGTTTGACAGTTGGTAATGTCAATCGTTTTTATATGTTTTCTTAATTCTCTTGATATATGTACTATGATTACGGTAAAAAAAAAAAAAAAGTGATTTACAAGTCAAGACTGTTAACCTCATTTAGCTATTAGGGACTTCCTCACATTTAGTTGTTCTTTTTTCTGTAGAGCATTTACTTTGGCAGCTGAATTGTTAACTACAGGTTTATTTTAAAATGTGTTTTATTCTTTTTATTAAAGCAGGAACTGGACATCAGGTTAAACAGAGAAATTCAAGTATAGCTAGTGTTTATAAAACATATAGCTTTTGCAGTTACTTAAACCAACTGGACAGAAGGGGTGAAAAGAAACAACTGAAGTAGTTATTTTATTTATTTTTATTGCATTTATTGATAAACTGTTTTGTTTCTAAACTATAGTTACTAAAATATTATTTAACATGTATTTATGTTTTGGTCATAAACTTTCCTGTATTTCAAGTGCACCTGGATTAAACACGAAACAGTTAGGCTGCAACAAAAAGCTCCATATTAAAGCCTGAAAATAGTGGGATTTATAAAGGATATAAGGGGGAAAAGGACACCACAAGAAAGGTGGCGAGGACAACCCCAGCACCAGTCTGGACAATACATTCTCACAAATTGGTCACAAATACAGTACTCATGGTCTGAACAAGTGTTGCACTCTTCAATTTATTTCTAGCATCACAACAAAAGCTTTATCCTATTAATTTCTCGTGATTGTGTTTTCATTTTTGTACTGTTTTAATATAGGCTATCAAAGTGTTTTATTATGTAACTGAACTGTTAGAAAATTGAGAAGTATTTGTATTAGGCAAAAGTAGTTTACTTTAGTGGACAATGTTTACGGGATTTTTTTTCACCTTTAATTTATATTTAGCCAAAGAGTGACCACGGCAGTAATACTTTGACTTTTGTACAGTTTTTAAGTCGTTAAAACGCTTTCCTAATGAAACGCTTATTGTGGGTCTTTTATTTCGAAAGTCCAGTCAGGAAGTGAAAGTCGTTGTTTCGCGCCGGCGTCACAAACACCGACAGGAGTTTGCAACAATGTATCAGACAGTCGGAACATGAAAGGCTTTTACTGCATTTGATGTGGAAAGTCGGCTCGCGCGTCTCACGTGGACAAAGGAAAGCAGCGAAACTTGTTGCCGTTTACTCTTTGATGAACAGGCGGATGAATCTGCGCCGCAGGAGGAAGCAGAGCCGCAAAATGCGAGCACGGATTTCACGCCGCCGTTTGTGTAGGTGGAGACACCCGGGGACGCCGCTCCGTGCCTAAAGAAAAACAGCAAAAAGGCCCAGATCTGCTGGGATCAGGAGTGGGGTGACTTCGAAGAACGACTGGTTTTTCTCTGCGGGCGGAGGAGGCAGCTGCTGGTGCGGCATGGGGGAGTTCATCACTTCCAGCAGGGGAGACACAAGCAGGTATCACCGGGAACACGCTGCACCCAACCCGAGTCATCACCTGCTGTAAGAAGAAAACATCTGTCACGGTCAGATGATAATCTGATCATCATGTAACGATAATCTGAGTCTCAGCCTTTTTTGTCCAGTCGCAACAGAGCGTCTGATACAGATTTACTGGTGGAATGTTATTTTTTCTAGATCAGAGCCCTTATTGGTCCATTTGAACAGATATGCACTAGTTTGAATATTTCTTTTTTCTATTTTACATTCGATATTTCATAAAAGTTCAGTTTTCTGGGTTTTCATAAATGGAAACCCAGAGCAAGAATCTAAGTGAATCTGGAGCACCCAACTCGTTTTTCCAGGCTGGTGGTTTTGTGGAGGCTTTGAAAACAGTTTCTGTCATGGCTGATGGACACTTGCTGTTACCTCACCGTGGGAAGGCGCTCTGTCTGTGCAGCCTGGCTCATCCATGATCAAGAGCCTCTGATTGGCCTGTAAAAAAGTCAGGACTCCACCTCATGGCATCACTAAAACCTGCTTTTGCCTCTTGTGGTGTCCACTCATGAGACCCCTGAGCTATTCTCCAAACATGGTTTTGTCATCTAAAAAGCATACGGAGTAATATTATTAAAACATTTATTTGAAAAGCGCCTTTCAGGACTCTCAAGGCCACTGTACAAATAAAAACAGGTAAAGACGATGAAAACAGAAGGGAGGGACAGAAATGGTGAGGAGGTGTTCAACACATGATGCCTTTTGTGTTTGGATGTGAAGAGGAACAGGGGGTCACAGTTTCTTAATTCTGGTGGAAGAATTCCAGAGCAGCAGAAAGCCCCCTCCCCATGGTGCTGGGGCGGGGTAGGGGAACAGCCATGCCCCCTCTCCATGGTGCTGGGGCGGGGTAGGGGGTCAGGTATGCCCCCTCCCTATGGTGCTGGGGCGGGGTAAGGGAACAGGTATGCCCCCTCCACATGATGCTGGGGCAGGGTAGGGGAACAGATATGCCCCCTCCCTAAGGTGCTGGGGTGGGGTAGGGGAACAGGTATGCCCCCTCCACATGATGCTGGGGCAGGGTAGGGGAACAGGTATGCCCCCTCCCTAAGGTGCTGGGGTGGGGTAGGGGAACAGGTATGCCCCCTCCCCATGGTGCTGGGGCGGGGTAGGTGAACAGCCATGCCCCCTCCCCATGGTGCTGGGGCGGGGTAGGTGAACAGCCATGCCCCCTCCCCATGGTGCTGGGGCGGGGTAGGTGAACAGGTATGCCCCCTCCCCATGGTGCTGGGGCGGGGTAGTGGAACAGCCATGCCCCCTCCCCATGGTGCTTGGGCGGGGTAGGGGAACAGCCATGTGAAGGGAGGATGAAGACCTCAGGGTGTGACGGCTGTGATTAGAGCGCACAGGTAAGGAGGGGAGAGCTTGTGGATGACCTTAAAGGTGTCCAGAAGGATTCCGTCAACCATTCTTGACTGGACTGGAAGCCAGGGGTGTAAACACACATGTTCATAAACACACATGTGTTTAAAAAAATGTTGTTGTTTTTTTTTTTGTTAGTGAAATTCGGTTAGCAAACGTTACCAATGACTATTCTTTTCAACTATTCTTTGCGGGAACATTCTCCCTCTAGGGATGGCTCTTTTCATGATACCCTGTCATCGTTTGCTGTTTTGGGGCTGCGGGTTACTGTGTGTTTCAGAGGAGTGGGGGCTTTCTGTCCTTCAGCAGCGTGTGATAACTGCAGCTAACCTTTAGGCGGTCCGGATGGAGCTCGGTCCCTCCAACTCGTCAGCCGCTGGCGTGTTTATCTGATGTCGTTTGTCTTGTGACTGTCTTGCTGACACGACAACACTATCAGTGGAACAGCAGCTTATCCCGGTATCACAGCAGCGTTCGATCAGTCTCTGAGCATCCAGCAGGTCCGGCCTCCTGATGTGGAGTGGTTGGAGATGCTTGGCAGTAGGAAGTTAGAGCCGCTGTTGTTTGTGTCGCTGATAAGTGAGCAACTTTTATGACAGGATTTGACCGAAGTCCTTCTGTGTTCTCTGACAGCTGGACGTGTTCCCTCCTTCACATGTGGTAGTGAACAGTCAACCAGATGTGGAGCAGGGAGGTGGACACATGAAGCTCACATGCAGCGGTCCCTCGTTTAAGACGGAGTTACGATTTAAAAATAACCTGCGATTGGTGAAATCTGCAAAGTTCCAGCTATTTCGAAGTTTTTAGGATGTTTTTCACTTTTCTCAGACAGACATGAATGTTTTCACTCGTTCTCTCTGGTTTAAACTCTCACAGTTCAAACTTTCATTTAGCTAAATAAGTCCAATACTAGAAGGAGCCGCATTTCCAGAAGAAAATGCAGGGTTGGATGCTGTATTCCTGAATGATAATGAAACTTAAAGAGTAATAATTGGCACAAAAATAAGTAAATAAATGATCAAAGTTGACCATAAATAAAGTGAAAACAACACAATAACAACAAATATATTTTTGTGTAAAATGCCAGAGCCGGGTATCGAACCAGCGAGCTTCTGCACCAAGGATTCCCATGGATTTCAATGGAGGCAAAAATCCTGGAAATTCTGGAATATTTTGAGAAGTTCAAGGATTTGATGGACCAAAAGTCACAGCTGGAAAAAGCTGAAAGAGCTGAACATTTGAATAGTTGAATGGTTCAAATAGATGAAAAAATTGTAAAAGGAGTTTAGCGGCAAAAAATGGTAGAAGATACTAGAATAAAGAAAGAAAGAGAAACATTTATGGCATTCAACCAATTATAGAATGAAAGCAAAGATGTCATTATAGTTGAAGATTTACGTAGATTTATCAAGCTGAACACATTATGTATAGAGAAGATTGATGGACAATAGTTTATAGCCAATCAGGACACAGAACACAGCCTGCTGGGGAAAAAAAGGCTACCAGAATCACCCAAAAAATATCCCCAAACAGCGAGACTTAGAAAGGTGGATAGTGAGGGAAACACTGGTTTACTCAGTGATTTCTGAAACCCTTTTTCATTCCTCCAAACTCTAGGCCATTGAGTGTCCGTTTAAATGGAAGAATCCTAGCGTCTCATGACGCATATTGCCTGACACATGGACCTTTTACTCTTTTTGAAACAGTGTTTCCCAACCCTGGTTCCAAAGGACATTGATCTGACCATGTTTATCAGCCTTTGCAGACTTTTTTGCATAGGTTTTTTGCCTACAAAACCATGTGTGCTTGAGGAGGGCAGCATAAAGACATGTGTGCTCTGGAACCAGGGTGGGGCCGTTTATTTCATTTGTGTTCTTAGGGCCACCATGAGGAAAAATACTCATTTTGTGTGGATATAGTGCATTGTGATCAGAGCATTTTCACTCTTCTTGACTTGCTGTTCACAAACTTTTCTGTACTTTCTAGGATGTGGTGACCTGAACTAGGGCACCATGGTGGGCTGAGGCGACCACATCTGCCGCATTATGTCCAGCATCGGCCCCCCAGTGAAAATGCCGGTGTGGGAAGGATGCTTCACTCTCTGGATCTTTCCCGTTCTGAAGCACTGGGCAGCAACAACAGCTGCTGCTTGCTTGTCACCGGGATTTTGAGCCTTCCCAAGAAGCTGCTGATGGAGGACATGTCAGCGGCGAATGTTTCTGTGGGCTCCCGGTCTCCACCAGTGGCCATCACCCCAACAGCTCAGGCCCAAGATATCCGCCAGAGCGTCAGCCTCCCCCTGCAGATCTTCTTCAGTTTTGTGATGATCACCATCTTGCTCGTGGCTCTTTCTGGGAATGTGGTGGTGTGCCTGATGGTGTACCAGCGCTCGGCCATGCGCTCAGCCATCAATATTCTGCTGGCCAGCCTGGCGTTTGCGGACATGATGCTGGCCATCCTGAACATGCCGTTCGCTCTGGTCACGGTGGTGACCACTAACTGGATTTTTGGAAACCTATTCTGTCGCGTTTCAGCCATGTTGTTTTGGTTGTTTGTGATGGAGGGAGTGGCTGTTCTGCTTATAATAAGCATAGATCGTTTCCTCATCATTGTCCAGAAACAAGACAAGCTCAGCCCACAACGAGCAAAGTGTCTCATCGTGGTCACCTGGGGACTCTCTTTCATCATCTCTTTCCCTCTATCTGTTGGTTTCCCCCCTCTGGATACCCCTCCCAGGGCTCCCCAGTGTGTTTTTGGATACAGCACTGAGCCTGGTTACCATGCCTACGTACTGGTCCTCATGTTGGCGTTCTTCTTCATTCCGTTCTTGGTCATGCTGTACACGTTCATGGGGATCCTGAACACCATCCGGCACAATGCCATCCGCATCCACAGCCACCCGGACGGCATGTGTCTGAGCCAGGCCAGCAAACTGGGCCTGCTGAGCCTGCAGAGGCCTTTCCAGATGAACATCGACATGAGCTTCAAGACCCGTGCCTTCACCACCATCCTCATCCTCTTCTCTGTATTTACAGTGTGCTGGGCCCCCTTCACCGCGTACAGCCTGGTGACCGTCTTCAGCGATGACTTCTACCACAAAAACAGTTTTTTTCAAATCAGCACGTGGCTCCTGTGGTTATGCTACCTCAAGTCAGCCCTCAACCCACTCATTTACTACTGGCGGATCAAAAAGTTCCGCGATGCCTGCCTTGACCTGATGCCCAAATACTTCAAGTTTCTTCCTCAGCTGCCAGGGAACACCAAGAGGCGCATACAGCCCAGCGCTGTGTATGTATGTGGAGAGCATCGCTCTGTGGTTTAAAGGGAGTTCCACTCTAATACTGTTAGCACACCTCTGGGTTTCGGTTCTGGACTTCTGCAAGTGGTTCTTCAGGCTGAATGTGGCACTACATTTCATTGGCGCAGGGTTGCAGAAAACAACTTTTAGATTTATTCTAAAAGCTGCAGTTTGAGTCCAATTTGGCTTTTTTCTGGTTATCGTCTAAAAAAAAAACCATGAACGTTATCAAATTCTGACAGAGATGAAATGTTAGACTTCCTAGCTATTTGCTTACTGTAATTTAAAAACAGTTGATTAGAATCCAAATTCCTAACACACTACTGGAGCCGTTTATTCTGAATTTTACTTTAAATACTATAAAGGTATGTTTGTTTATTCATTTTCAAAGATTTCTTTACATGGGGCGCCTTCATTTTTATTGTGGTTGTTTTTGCAGTTGTACAGTAAACACTGGATATTTTAAGGAAACTCTGCTAAGTAAGAGTCATAGTTTGACTGTCTTGGATCTTGACTAGTTAGGGTCCTGTTCAGTTGCTCCAAAAAACTTCAGGTCTTAACTTTAGCACGATATGTTAGTTCCTGCTAAAACAAAAGAAAAAGCAGTGCTATAAAAGATTTATCTACACTCAAACCAAGTGACTGTAGTTCTGTGGGTGGTTCACCTTTTTGCCGTGGGGGGTCTTTCAGAGTTCAACCCCCTAGGTCAATAGTCACTGTGACTTCGGCTAAAACCCCACCCCGTCCACACTGAAAGCCGTTTTGGTCATATGCATCTGCTAACATCTGGTTCTATATGGAATTTCAGGACAAGCCTCCCGGCCTTTACAATGTAGCGTTCCATCAGTCTGAGTTACTGCTGTTGGCAATCAGGGTTTGAAAATATTTTTTATAAGAACATGGTCTAAGGGACATCTGAACTAGCCTGGTCTTCTGTGTCATCAGTCCACATGCTGACTCGGCACAAACCATGCTGGTGTATGTTTGATTCTATTTTTTAGAGGATCCTGGTGCACTCGAGCAGGAGCTGGCACGGCCTCTTTTCCTGCCCACAGACCTTCTGTAAAGATGGACACCTCTCCGTGTTCTCACAAAACTTGCTTTCAAAGCTGTGCTAACAGGATGGCAGTTGGTCGGCACCGGGGCGAGGGGCCGGCCCGGTTCTGTCAGAGAAACGGTTACTTTGAGGAGGAAGACCTGTCTGCAGGCTGTCGTCCGACAGAATTCTGCCATGAGTTTGTGAGCAGAGGAGTTGGGTAGTCCATCTTTACATGTGGTGTGTGGGACATTCTTCTGCCTCTCTGAATCTCAAGACCTTTAAATCAAACTGAAGCCTTCTCATCCTGTAAAGACTTCATTGAAGCCATCAGATCCAAAAACGGCAATCCAGTGCAGCTGTTGTCACCAAGAAGAAGCCATGAGGAGATTTTTGCCAAAATTCACTCACAATTTTAGCAAAATGTTGAGACTAACTCCAATAAAGAGTGAGATCCATATTTATGATGCCAGATTTTGTGTTTTAGATTGAACCAGTACTTTCATTAGACTGGAGTCACTGAGTTCTTCTGCCAGTTTAGCAAATTTGCCTTCTTTTCTGAGAACAATTTAATGTTATTTATTGTCACAAAAACCTTTAAATGGAAGCAGTTTTTAGAGGAAGAAATGATGACCGGTCATGAATCATGACATGCACTGAAAGGCAGTGTGTGGGACTGATTTCTTTATTTTTTCTTACTTGGGGCAGACTGTTGCCTCATCTCTTGGTGAGCAGATTTAATAAAAAAAAAAACATGTTAAGTTGTGTGAATTCAGTTTTAAGGCATGTATATCAACAGCTTAAGGTTGTGGGGAGGGAGTGGCCATAACACTATGAGCCTGTATCTGTAATTCAATGTTTTGATTGTGCCTATGAATTAGTTTATTATTCAGTCAGAATGCTGCTACATCTGGTGAAATGTGCAATTCAGTGTCTGTACTGTTGAATATAATAAAAACGTAGACATTTCTTACATTGGTAAACAGCCTCATATGCAGTTCTTGCATGTTTGTGTGGAGGTCTTCAGTTTTATTTTGAAAGTATTCTAGTTTTTTTCCCTTCAATTCTTTCTTGTAGGGTAACAGATCGTATGCTCTACATTCTTCTTTTGGTCCAACAAAAACTTTTTTTTCCCTTCTTTTTCTTTACTCAGATGAAAAGGTTTTTTTTTGTTTTTAAAGAATCCTTTCAAAAATGGAAGAGTTTACCATTTGCTTCAATCCAATCTGTGAATAAACAAAAGAGAAATCCACCCTTTGTCCTTAACCCTTGTGCTATCCTATGGGGTCAAGTCAATGGTCACATTGACGTGTTCTTCCTACCATGATAAAAGTGGAGAGGATTTCATGTAATCCATGGACACCAGTGAAGATCACAAATCATTGAAGAATAAAGTTTCAGAGCTCTGTTTAGTGGGTCTAGATGACCCCACTCCCAACGGTAAAGTGCCTAGGATAGCACAAGTGTTAAAACAGCATCAACATTTCAAGCTTTCCTTGCACAGAGTGTTTGAAGGACCTCAGTTGGTAGGTTGCTCCCAACATCTTGGAGAACTAACTTCCAATCTTCTGTGGATGTAGTCTCTCTCACATCTCATGTAATCACAGATACACTTCAAGATTGGGAAGCTTTGGCACAAATTCAATCAGGAAGATCTACCTCTTTGAGGTTGTTGTCCTGCTGTAGAATACACTTGAGATGAGTCATATGCCTCCCTGATGGTATTGCATGATGGGTAATTATCTGTCTATGTCTCAGCAAATGAGAACCATATCAGTCCTGAACAAATCTCCAACCAGCCTCCAACCTTCATAGAACCTCCACCATTCTTCATTCTTGTTTGTAGACAGTCCTTTCTGTTTCCACTTCCTGTGCTTTCCTGCAAAACTTGAGTTGCTCAGTCCTGTTTCCACGCCAGACGTTTCGGTTTGAGGCTGCAGTGCTTCCATTATGACACTTCTGACCAGACTTCTCTGGACAGGAGATAAGCGTACAGTTCTGAGCTGATGGTACTGCTGGACATTTTCAGATTTCAAAGATAATAACATACATAAAGATAATAATATTGATAACTATAATAACATTAATAACATATAATAATGACATATATAAGAATCTTGATGTATCTCTCATCTGCTGCAGTAAATTATCATGAGCGTCTAGGATCTTTCACATTAGCCGTTTCTTAGTACTGGAACATGTTAAAATGTCAGTCCGCTTAGAAATCTTTGTCTGAGAGAGAGAGAGAGAGAGAGAGAGCTAATATCTTGTGCTGTGCTTACCATGTCTTATCATAACATTTGTCTGGCTGATCCTCACCAGGCTTAACGGCTCCTGCAGCTGTTTCAGTTCCACTTCATGATTGGGTTCCAATCTACATGTGACGATAACGATCATTGGAACCTGTTGGATGAGACTGGCTGATTGATCACCAGACTAGAACTCTCAAAAACTCCTGTCAATGAAAAAGATAGAAACACCAAGTATTGGTTAGATTTAGATGCTCAAATTTTAGTTTGGGTTCGGTTAAATATCTTTACAATAAAGGGTAAAGTTAGTATATTAGCACAAACCTTGTCGAAGAAGTTGGCCATCCAAAATGGATCCTAATAATTTGCAAAGCATTTCTGTATGTCTTTAAAAAGGTTCTTTAAATACCAAAAATAACTAATTTATAATTTTGATTGGCATTTTCATATTTAATGGATTTCTATCTCTAGTTTTTTTATTCTGAGCTGCGGTGTGAAGATGACAATTGTGCAGTGGCCTTCAGAACCTTTTTGAGAGGAGAAAAATGTTTAAAGACTGTGTCAAGAAGCCTACTTCCTCACAACAGCACCGCCGCTTTTGGAGAATACACTCAGAACCCACATAGTTATTGTTGCCATGGTCACTTGTAACCATGAAAAGTTATTGGAGCCAACGATGAAGCAATGATGTTTTAAATCAAGTTGTTACATTGAATATATAGTATAACTGATGTTTATTTCAGAAAACTTATTTTTTTTTACACCAGCACACTCCTGCACCTAAAGACTGGAAGGAAATGGAAGGACAACCTCAAACTAAATGTAACCCGCTTAAAGCAGATCACGTCACCAGTCTGAACCAGGTTCAAACTGGAAATGTAGAAAGTGTGTTACACCCTTAAGTAAAGCTAGTCATAATTGGGAATATTTTGAATTATCCTCCTGTAAAAATACAGTAACCTTTGTGTTACCTTCAAAGATAAATACATTAAATAAAAAGTGATTTTGTTAAAGTGGAAAACGGTGAGAAGCCGCAAACTACAGACCTCATTCAAACTGCTCCAGCATGGCAGAGGAAGGCTAATGATGTGGTAAAGTCTTGCTTAATGTGGACTAGCAGCAGTTTAATGATCAAAGAACTGCAGGGTAACAACCCACTCAACATAAGACTAGTAAAAGTAACGATTAAATAAAAACTGCTGCATACATTCTGACTGCTGCACTATTGTTGCCACTCAGTAACTCCTCTCCTTTAAAGGAACAGTTCAGCAATCAAGTAAGTAATCTGCTGTATCTCTTGGTGGATAAACCTGTGGAAAACACCAAGACGCCCTGCGACAGACTGGCAGCTTTTTTGGGTGTTCCTGTCTTTGTCTGCCGTAGCTGGGATAGGCTCCAGTAACCACATGATCCTAAAAGGGAATAAGTGGGCTTGGAGGATGGATAACAGCCTGCCACTGAAAACAGTGCTCTGCTGAAAGGAAAAGGAGTTGTGAGGGCAACAGATTTATTTTCTCTATCATTTTTACCATGAAGGCAAAGCAAACTGGTGACCTCATACAGGGGCGGGGTGTTGCAAGGAGGAAACACTAGCTGCTGGATCATCGGTTTTCTTGAGTTTTGTAGAATGAATGACACTATTTTTTAGTGTTCTTTTTAATGTATTTATTGTCGTTTCTCCTTTGGAGCACAAATGTCACAAAAATATATGAAATAATGTTTTTTTTTTTCTGCTGATGAGTTATTTATAAGCCCAGCTTTTATTCCTATCCCCTTTTTAAAGTATTTCCAGATGACACATCAAAAATGACTTTACAGGCAGAGACGGGGAGCCTTCAGTTATGTCAGGCGCTGTGTGTCGGTGAGGTCTCTCTGTTGATCACTCTCCTCCCAGTGTGTCACTCGCATCTCATTTGGTCACCCAGGGACCTCACTTCCTGTCATCGTCTTCGCTGAGTGCACTGGTGGGGGTGACATGTGTCCTTTGTGTTTACTGTGCCTCCTTCCGTGATTGTTGCCTTGACTTGCAACAGCGCAACCAGTCATCCGCTTCCAGGCTGAGTGAATGTTGCTGATGGGAGAAAGGTTCTCTGCCTAACAACCACAGTTTGTTTGTTCTGCACAATGTCCCACATTCACTCACAAAATCACATAGGTTACCTCCTTTTATTACAGCTAAAAGTCATGTATCACAATAATATTTATTTTTTAAACTCTAACAAGACTGTATAAGGCATTACAGGTGAATTTTTAGTGAACCTATACTCATTTAATATTAAAGGATTTATGTTTTACAACAAAAGAACCTCTTAAACACCACAGGTCTTAACAGATTAAAAAAATACATTAACATATTGCTACTCAGACTTAATCATTCATTGTTTTGTTTTTTTGCTAAAATTTCAGTTCACTTTAAATTTCTCTTTTAGTCTTTTCAAGATTCTTGTTTGCCATTCATTGATGTTTTTTGCTCTCTTCTGAAATTTCTGCAACTTATTGTTTTTCTTTATTTCAGCAAAATGTAAGCTTCACATTAGCAGCTTTAAACATTTGCACATTTTTGCTTAAAGAATCTTCAACTCCTGCTGTTAAAAGTTTTGCAATTGAGCAATAATAGCAACAGCCTTCCGCATTCTAACGCATTTCTGCAGGGAATGCAACTCATCTAGTTTTTTGGGAGGCTCAACATCTGTCTGACCAGCTTTGGTATTCTGGGTTCTTAATTTAAACCTGTTTTCAATAGATTACACCTGCTTAAAGCATATTGTCAAATAAAAAAGTTCCCTTGGTCCATTTGTTTGGTCCTGATAGAGTGCAGACTTTGTATTTTATCATTTGGTTTGGTTCTCGTGGCTTTCAGCCTGACTTCTACAGCACTTCATTCCCTGAATGTTAGTTCCATGAAAGTTTTAATGTCACATGTTGGCCTGGATAAGAGCTAATCCATCTTCACATGTAAACAAAGTGGTTTAAATGTACCAGTCTGTTTACAGGCTGACCAAGACCACCTCTTCAGGTGGATTTTGATCCATTTGTTTGGCCCCGACCAGAGTTTATATGAGTGGATTCATGCTTGCTCTCTCAGTCCAAGTCCAAGTACTCCAAACAAAATTGTTGATTTGAAGATGTTTCTAAGGCAATGTATGGGATGTATGTGTTAATGAATGGGAGGAGGAGGGGGTGGGTTGGGTTTTTATTGTAATACCTGTGCATGCTTTTGTTTTAAATGCAATGCGCTTCAAGCTGTGCAATGCATGAGAAGCTATTTTTATAAGTAAAGTTTGATTTGAATAGAACAGGACCTTTTTCACAGAATGCCATTACAACACAGATAAATTATTGTCACGGTGGTGGGTGCTGATGCCGTTACAGAACGAGGGGCATGTGGGGACAAACAAGCGTGCGGCAGGATGACAAAACAAAACCAAAAACTCACTGTGACGTGGCATGAGACAAGGAACGAGGAACATGGCATGGCATGACATGACATGGACACCAGAACAGAAATAATGGACCAACCCAGGAGGAAGGCAGAGACAAGACTTAAATACAGACAGGGCAGACAAGACACAGGTGAACACGATCAGGGCAGATGGGAACCAAAGGAAGTAAAACTCAAGAAACAAGACAAGACAGGAAACCTTTCAAAATAAAACAGGAAACAGAACTAAACCATGACAGAACAAGACAGAAAGCAAAAACCAATACAAAAGAAACTCAAACCATGATAGTACCCCCCCTCAAGGAACCGCTCCAAGGTTCCAAAAGTCACATGAGGGGGGGGCCCCGGAGGATAAACCTCGACGGGCATAAGAGTTCGGAGGACGGCCGGGGGGCCGAGCGGTCCGGCGAGGCAGGTCCGGCGTGGAGTCGGGCGTGGAGTCGGGCGTGGAGTCGGGCGTGGAGTCGGGCTTGGAGTCGGGCTTGGAGTCGGGCGTGGAGTCGGGCGTGGAGTCGGGCTTGGAGTCGGGCTTGGAGTCGGGCATGGAGTCGGGCATGGAGTCGGGCATGGAGTCGGGCATGGAGTCGGCCGGCGGGTCGGGCCAGCAGTCGGCCGGCGGGTCGGGCCAGCAGTCGGCCGGCGGGTCGGGCCCGCACTCAGGCCGGCGGGTCGGGCGTGGAGCCGAGCTCTGGCGGGTCAGGCGTGGAGCCGAGCTCTGGCGGGTCAGGCGTGGAGCCGAGCTCTGGCGGGTCAGGCGTGGAGCCGAGCTCTGGCGGGTCAGGCGTGGAGCCGAGCTCTGGCGGGTCAGGCATGGAGTCGGCTGGAGGTTCAGGCATGCCCATGGAAGCGGGGCCCTGTCGGGGCGCAGGTGGCACCCCCCTGGGAGCCGGGACGGGTCGGGGTGCAGGCGGCAAACCCCTGGGAGCCGGGACGCGTCGGGGTGCAGGCGGCAACCCCCTGGGAGCCGGGACGGGTCGGGGTGCGTCCGGGACCACCACTGAACATGGCTGTGGTGCGTCCGGGACCACCACTGGGTGAGGTTGTGGTGCATCCGGGACCACCACTGGGTGAGGTTGTGGTGCATCCGGGACCACCACTGAACGTGGCTGTGGTGCGTCCCGGACCACCACTGAACGTGACTGCCCCCTCAGGGCAAGACGGCTCCCTGTGAAGTCAAGGTGGCTCCCCCTCAGGGCATACGAGGCAAACTGGGCCTGGTCAAAAACCCAGTAAGACCTCGTACGCTCGGCTTCCTGGCAGTATGCCTCTAGGAGCTTCATATCCCGCTCTGCTGGGTCCAGAAAGTATGGTTGGTCCATTCTGTCACGGTGGTGGGTGGCTCGAGAGCCGGTTGGACCCAGATGCAGAGGCAGGAGGCACAAAGTTCCGGGGCAAGGGGTTTAATTACAAACACAAAGCGCTGCCGGGCAGGATGACAAAACCAAAAAACAAAAACTCACTGTGACGTGGCATGAGACAAGGAACAAGGAACGAGGAACATGGCATGGCATGGCATGGCATGGCATGGCATGGCATGGCATGGCATGGCATGGCATGGCATGGCATGGCATGGCATGGCATGGACACCAGAACAGGAATAATGGACCAACCCAGGAGGAAGGCAGAGACAAGACTTAAATACAGACAGGGCAGACAAGACACAGGTGAACACGATCAGGGCAGATGGGAACCAAAGGAAGTAAAACTCAAGAAACAAGACAAGACAGGAAACCTTTCAAAATAAAACAGGAAACAGAACTAAACCATGACAGAACAAGACAGAAAGCAAAAACCAATACAAAAGAAACTCAAACCATGACAATTATTGTATTTTTAATTAAATCTAGATTAATTCTGTATTTTTCCTTAAACGGCTGGATACAGGCTGTATGTGGGTGAAAAATGTGTAAACCTGAAGTCCAAATGCAGGTGACCCGCATACAAATTTCAGATTGTAGACCGCTCCGGCTGTAGAGCAAAAATGTTCATGCACATTTTTCTACGGGCATGCTGCAGGAGACAAGTTGTAGCGAACATTTCAGCAACATGTAAGGTTAAACAAGCAGGAAGTTGGTGATATACAAGTTTCCTTTTTTTTTCAACCCCTTAAAACCTTGTGCTATCCTATGACCCGCCCCCTTACTTTGACGTGTTATCCCTACCATGAAAAAGGTGGATAAAGGTGGAGAGGATTTCATGTAATCCATGGACACCAGTGAAGATCACAAATCATTGAAGAAAAAAGGTTCAACGCACTGTCTAGTGGGTCTACATGACCCCACTCCCAATGTTAAAGTGCCTAGGATAGCACAAGGGTTACACCCTGTGCATTGTGCAAGGGTTAGAGCTGTTAAGGTGTGTGCTCCTTGTGCATCCCTTGCTTGCTGCCTGACTGTTAGAAATGAGGAAATTAGACAATCCGATGTTTTTGGCATCCTACAGGTGTTCTAGAACTTTTCGTCTTACCTGCACACCCCTTGCATACAGCATTTATGCTGTAAACGCTGCAATTGCTTGAACTGGCTTCATTTTTAAGAAAAGGCTACCCTTTGAAGAATCTCCTAAAATAATACGTAACACAACATGTGTTCATAAAACTAAACTCAACTGGCTTTTAACATCAATAAATCCAAAAAGTGTGAGGTAAAACGTACCTGTAGTAGCAGCTTAACCTCTAGCCAGCTCATTCTCACTATTCTGAAACCAATTCAACGAGTTGGGTTTCATTTCAGAGCAAAATGCTCAAAACGTCAACAGAGTAATGACCTTCATCTTACATATATACGTTTAGACGAATCCTAAAATAGAGTTAAAGAACACATCACTCGTCTGTCAACTTAAAAAAAAAAAGTTAATTTCTCAGGAAAACATTAAAATAATTTGTAAGTGTTATCTCTGATAGGTTACTAAATATATGCATCTTGTTTTTGTTTGTTTTTTGGTTTTAAGTTGACACTCACTCGTCACTCACTAGTAGGTTAAATCGATGACTTGTAATCAAACTTAAGCCATTGTCATGTGCACTTGTACCTGGGTTGACCTGTGTGGGTGTTGTGGGTTTTGGGGTTCATAGAGATGTGCGGCTGCAACCTAAGAGGAGTGCAGGCAAGACTTGCAGTTTCCTTGAGGGACGTTATTAAAATGGAACATGCCATTGTCGTGCGTGTGGTAAAAGTACTATGAAGTATTTGTAAGGATAATGGAAGTCACACACTTATAAGCTATGGGTGATGCTGTAGTACAGCGTCCTTACGTCCCACACTAGTCATTAGTAAGGTACCTGCTCTGGCTTCCTGCTAACGGCATGCAAATGCTGCATGCATGGGGTGTGCATACACAAACTATGCTCAGATGTTCTCATTTCTAAGTGCCAGGCTGCAAGCCATGGGCGCACAAAGGGTGTGCACCTTTCCTTTCAACAGCACTAACGGCCTCTCTGTAAGGTGCACAGAATTCGGGGGACAGACAAGAGGGTAAATATGTGGGATACGCCTGCATCTCACCGTTTTCATCCCTACTTACCCTTAAGTGTTTGCCACAACCTGACGTTGGTAGCAAGGCCATAAAAAATGTGCATTAAAGATTTTTGATTTACAGGCTCACCAGGTTGCCTGGGATCTTACAATTTCCTGCAGGCCACACAGGTTTGCCCATTTTTTACCCGCAGACACCAAGATCCAGTTAGGATGTAAGCATGAGACGTGCAAAAGACGTGAAAGGAGTGCACATGTATGACTGCAACAGCACTAATGGTCCCCTTGCTTTGTTGGTGCAGCACAAAAAGTCAGAAGGTTTAAGCCTAAGTTACATGCACTCCCCCTTACTTACTGTACCTTTACGTGTTGCATAAGTGTTCTATATGACCTGTCGCCCACAGCATGCCTAAAGAAAAAAAGGGATTGAACATTCTCTCTCCAGGTTCACTGAGCAGTCTACAACCGTGATGTTTCGGCATCCCACCTACAGTATGTACGTCATGCAGGTTTACCGCTTTTTGCCCCGCAGTCAGCCCATATCCACCCATGAGGAAGGTTTTAGGCTTTGCCGTTTGCACTAACAGTTTGCTGCTGCATTGTCACTACTATTTTCACAAACTTTCACAAACCTGGACCATCTTCACAGAACAAAACAACTGTAATCATTGCTGGTGAATGAGAAGCACGTGTGTTTTTCTATAAAATGTATTTTAAAAAAAGAGTTATAATTAAAATGTCAAAATCTAAATATTAAGCACTGGAATTCACTTTTAATTTACACAAGTGCAATATAAATGACAGACTGGTAACCTGTCCAGGGCATCCCCTGTCTTCGCCCATAAGTGGCTGGGACAGGCTCCGGCAGCCCGTGACCCCAAAAGGGAATAAACGGAAGAAAATGAATGAATGACTAAATGTTTTGGCCATTTCATCCTACTTTAATGTAGACTTTACAGTGATTTTCTAATATTGATTACTTAAACCAATTAAGGACAAATAGCTTAGAAATGACATTTCATTTATGGTACATTTAAATAGACTTTACTAAAAAAACAAATTTTCTTTACTATGAAAAAAAATTGAAGCAATAACTTGATGAAAATATTTGAGCTACAATCAATTTATCCGGGATTTTAGTGTATTGTGTGCACATATGTTGCTAATTTTAAATTTGAATCCAGCTACAGGCCTGAGAGTCATTGGAGAGGGGCATGTCCCTGTGGTGCAGTGTCTGCTCTTCTTTTGAAATAGTATGAAGAGAAGTGGACTTTGAGGTTATGAGGCTCTGGACTCTTGGTTTTGGAATTTTAGCATCTCATCTTCAGCATCTCAACTGGCTGCTGGTTCAGCACCGCAGTCAGCATCCAACAGCACCTCTGTGAACACTATGGCTCTGCAAGGACAGTTCTGACCCCCCCTTTTCAATTATTTAGCAACTTTACTAAAACTATCCCATAAGTGTCACTGTGCCGTCTGCGTGCCGAAAGACTACAGGCATCCACTGAACCCTGCATACAGAGATTTCTCCATTCATTCATTCATCTTCTTCAGTTTTTTCCCTTTTTGCAAAACATATTTTACTCCTTTTTTTTCCTGTTTTTGCCACTTGTGAGCAAAGGCAGGGGAGATCCTGGACAGATCGCCAGTCTGTCGCAGGGGGAGATTTCTCCAGTTTCTTTGAATTTTTTGATGATGTTCAAAATTGTTGAGGAGGGGATCCACTGAGCCTTTTCAATTTTTCGTAGACAAACATTGCTACTTACAGTAATCACGTTGCAGACTGAGCTAAAGTCAACTTCGTTACCTGATTGATCTCTCAGATGTAAAACACAAATTGTTAATAAGCAGTGTGGTTCCCCAATTTCAGTTACTTACAAATGCAGCATTAAATTCAAACTGAGCAAACGTGGAGGAAAAAAGTGCAACTGCTTAAACATCTGTCATGTTAGCTCTGCTCTATGGTAGCTAAGAATTCAGCTGATCTTGTTAAAGTTTTCTTTAGTGTTTCAACATTTAAAAACGCATCTGATTTAACATTTGAAATGAAAATGCAAACATTGAAGTAAGATATTATACCTGCCTTTTAATGTCTTATAAGGTGGATAACATTAAAGCCAATGTAAGGTGGTGACCCTTTGAAGGCAGATGGTTTTAGGCCCAAAGACACATCAAAGATGGGTAAATCTGTGAACTGTGACACATGAAAGCCAAGCAGATGAGGCACACCACAACCTCTAGAGGCCCGCAGAAGAGCAGCAAACTTGTTTGTACTGAAAGTTGGTACCGGTCTGTCTGGTACCAACCCAATGACCTGATGCAGCCGGGTCATTTACAGAACCAGCCGGCTCTGGCTCTGAGCTGAATCCGATTTGCAGTGACCATAAAGGACGGTGGAGTTAATCGTTTTCCTCCCTGGGATTCATTATGCAGCCTGCAGGGAATAATGAGCGTACCTGGAGCTTTGAAGCTCACTCTAATCAAAGCACTGAAGACTATTACTAAGCAACAGGACCTCGCAGGAGGTGATGGTGGATCGAATAATGTTCTCTACACAGATGAGATAACAACAGAGAGCCACTTATCAACCATGTGACCCTGTTAACAGTGCGACTGAAATGTGCACACTTACAACCGACTAACCAGCTGCTGCTTGTGCTTTTACAGCCAGTACCAATGAAAGCCACATATTGTGGTACGGGGGAATTTCAAATGATTCTGTAATGACCTGTTGCTTATTAGGTTTCAAAGATTGCTGTCAAAAAACTATTTTCAGTTTGATAAAGCTATCATAATGTATGCCATCGTAGCGGTTTTAGTCTTGTTCTTTAAGGAACCACTCAAGCTTCAAAAAGTATTTGTAGGAATGTAGAGCTGAAATATCTGTCTTGCATTTCTAAGGCAAAATGTTTAGGTCCGGTTAATTTAGGAGTTTAGTTCTGAAATTTAGTTCAAGTCAAAAGTGTTTAGTCTTATCCTCTTGACACCCGAGCTAATAAGTGAGCTAACCCTCTAAACATTTTAGTCACAGGGTTGGAAGAAATAGCAACTGCCTTGATGAACATTTTTAACTACGGTGGTATTTAACCCAAAATGTGATGTCCATGCATGTGGATGCCAGGTCCTAAGAAGTTAACCAGGTTTGGACTGAGCCATTGATCTAGCAGTTTAGAGTTGCTCAACCATAGCTTTTCTCAGATGAACCTTTACTATATACCTGCAGGGAGTTTTTCAAATTTCGTCTGAATAAAGACATTCATAAGGCCTGCACAGTGATGCAGTGCTTAGGGCTCTTGCCTCACAGAGGTGGGCGATACTGGGAATTTAAGTATCGATACGATACCAAGAAACTACAGGGATAGTATCACCGATACAGATACAGATACGTTTTCCTTGAAATATTTGATTATAGAATAATTTTAGAAAAACACAATTTTTGTTAATTAAGTGTATGATAAAACACAGGACTTTCATCAAATAAAAATGTTAACTAACTAATTACAACAATCTGAACTGAATACAGCAAAAGTAGAACATGTATACTAATAATGGCTTAATATGAATGGCAAAAAGTAACTAAAAAGTAATTATAACAACACCACAAACGTTTTTTCTAAATAAAGGCAGTCATGAAATATCAGAGTTACTAGGAAACAAATAAAACACAACAACACTGTAATAAATATGACAATATAAATAACACAACACGAGTTAGCCATGGTGCAGTGGTAGGGTGGTCAACTTCTGATCAGACTATTTCAAGGTTCGATTCCCACCATGCCCCCCAATGTGTCGAAGTGTCCTTGGTGGCTATAGTATAGAGTGTTGGCAGCAGCGGAGCCGCCATCAGTGTGTGAATGTGTGTGTGCTTGGCTTGAACCGGACTGTAAAGCGCTGTCGGCCTTCTAAGAAAGTGCTACGCAAATATTTACAACAAACAATCCTGCCATTGGTCCAAACGTGTAGCTCTGTAATGACTCTGCTCTCCGATGAACCAGTGAGGGAAGGAGCAAGGGATGAGCAGCAGCGAGAGAGCAGGAGGCATGCTGTTTCCACAGACAGACAATGATGCTAGATTGGTCATGATGATGAGGCTAGAAGGTCCTGGTTCAAATCCCAGCCTGGACCCTTCTGCATGGTGTTTCTCCTTGGGCATGAGTGGGTTTTCTCTGGGAACTCCAGCTTCCATAAACAGTTAAAAAACATACTTTTTACATGAATTGGCATTTCTAAATTGCCCCTAGGTGTGCGTGTGGTTGAGTGGCGCTGCAACAGACTGGCAGTCTGTTCAAGGTTGGCAGCTGGGTAGCTCGGTTGGTAAGGTGGGAAGCCACCATGCTGGAAACCAGGGTTCGATTCCCAGAGGGGAATGAGCAATGGCACTGGGGGCAATCACCATATCAATAAACAAATAAACATCACCCAATGAGGGTCCTTAGGCAAGACACCCAATGCTACTGCGTCCCAAGCGCGGCTCGGCTGCAGCCCACCGCCCCCCAAGGGGATGGGCCAAATGCAAAGACAAATTTCCCTTCGTGGGATAAATACAGTGTACTAAAAAAGGTGTACCCCACTTTCACAAAACAGTAGCTTGGTTGGCTGTAGCAACCTCTGACCCAGACAGGGATATCGCAGGCTCTGAAAACAAGCGGACAAAATCTATATACAGTGTCCCTGGAACTTCTTTTGCGTTTACATTTGGTTTTGATGTGTGGGATGAAACCAGAGGATCCAAACAAGAGGCCCCTGACAGGAAGAAAGAATTGCCAGCCAAGGCTGAAATTGCTGAGGCAACAGTGCTGTGGCTTGGCAGAGACCCAAATTTTGGGTATATGATCTCAAACATGTGAATCACAGCTATCACCCTAATCACAAGGAACCAAAGACACATCCACCACCCCTACGCCAGCTGTCCTGGGACAGGGGACAGACGGTCACTGGTGTTCATGCTTCTTGTGCAGTGTGTGCATTGTCTGATGAAATTAAGTGTGAATTTATTAAAAGTTAAAATTTAGTAGGTGACGATTTGCATGGACACCTCCTGTTTGTAGTCAATGCTACCCAAAAACTTAGCAAGTGAACGTGGCGAACGCCCTCCCTGGACTCTCAAAGGAAAAGTCCTATAGAATGGGAGGACTTGTTTGGGACCAGCTGTTCCCAGTGTAGAAGGCCCCATCCCCCCTAAGCCGGAGCTCTTGCAGGGAGCATTGACGTCCCAGGCGCAGCCTCCTCCATGCATTGAAGGGAGTTTCAGAACCCCTTCCCCCAAACACCCTAACAGCTCAGGGTGGGCCAGCCGAGACACCTGAGAGAAAAGAGCGGGAAGAGCAGCATGTGGGTGCAGTCAGTTGAACTTCTTCATGACATTTTGAGATCTTTGTTGACATGTTTGAACTGAAAAAGGTTTAAACCACATCAATGAAACAGGCATATTTGGAATCTGTGAAGCTCTGATGTGTTGAGGAGCACTGAAGGATGTATCTGCTGTTTTTTCTGTATGTTTACATATTGGATTTATTGCTTGGGGTTTCAGTAGTCTTTTGTATGAGTTGCAATGCTCTCGTTCTGTGAGTTTCTCCACATTGGTTTGCTGGCCTGGATAGCAGGAAGCCTGCATGATACTTCTTTTCAGGCTGTCCCACAGCCTGCCAGCCTGCATTTGTCTTTCTGTATTTCCTCTGTAACTTCTCTATTTAAATTAATTGAAAATGGGACTGAAAGCCTACGTGATAAAGCTGTGAGGTGCTGAAATGTGCTGCACTGTGGCTCAGGTCCCACTATTACACCTTAAACGCTGTGGACATCTGGATATTTTGTAGTAACACAAACCGTAAAGACTGATTGAGCTGAAACTATGAGAGTTTAGTCTGACTTGTTTTTTCTTATGAGGGTCTAAATGCAAATTTTGACAAATAAAGGTGAGGTCTTGTCTTCATGGATATCTTAAAACAGCACTAAACATTTCTGACAATTGTTTTGAAGATTCCTATTCATTCATCTTCAATTTCTGACACTATCATGTGGCACAAAACTGTAGTTGGGGGTTTTATTACTTTCAGAAACATGATTTTAGTGGGGATCATCTTCAGAAAAGTTAACAAAAAATCTCCTAAATGCATAAGAATATTTCAGGCATCATTCATCCAGTTTTACTGCAGGCAGTAATGCTCTACTGGGTCTTGAATGAACACTGTGGTTGCTCATGCAACACTAGCTTGTGCTTGTTTAATTATCAGTACAGTGTGCACATAGGTGAGTGGAGAAGCAGCTTTCAGGGTTTGATATAAACAGCATCACTTGTAATGACTAGATAAACAGTGATTATTCTGACTGTGTGAGCCACTTACGTGGTCCTGTTTAATTTAATGGAGAGAGCTGTCACTAATGGATGATTCCAACTGAGGCCAAATGGGACTCAAATGGTGTTCTTAATGCACAGATTAAAAGTACAGCTTTGAGCTCCAGCTGCTGTTTAGAGTCTGGATACCTTCTCTTTTCTGTTTTTCAGTTTCGTTTTAATTGTAAATTTTGTGTTCTTGTGCCTTTATGCTTCCCCAAGTTACTATTAGAATTAGAAACTTAGAAAAAGTTTCTTTCCACCATGTTGCTTGGTTTTTACATTGAAGATTTTTTTCATTGAAAAAAATATGTACATCTTTTGCAGGGAACTTGGATTTTGTCATGTCAAATGTGCCTCCAACAAAATGGGTTGCCAGAGGATGAAAAATATATAATGGTCATAGAATTTGAGTTCAACACAACAGAAAAATTACATATCTGAGAATGAAAGAGTCAAAGATTTTTAGAAACGGATTATCACGGGAGGTATTTGAAAACTGCAAAGTATTCATAGATCCTCTAAACATTGTCAAGCTTTTGCAGGATGTCACAGCATGAACAAAATCTGAGTCTGCCAACTGGAATAGTGCAGCCATGATGCAACATTGAACCTTCACTGCTTTGGAATTCAGGACTCTGTTCCTCAGCGCGACTGGGAATTAAAGGTTGGTCTAAAATATGTTTTGCAATAACTATCTTTAAGAAGTCAAACAGTTAACTATTAAACAGAGAAAGCTGAAGTATGCCTCTGGATTGTGTAAATGTGGTGATTTGATTGGTGATTTGAAGCACATAGCTTTAATTGATGTGAGGGAATCTTAAGAATGTAAAGTTGATCTCTTTTGATTTTGTGCTTTTCACTGCTTAGCATCATGATCTGCAACTTGTGTGCAAAATGAAAAGAAAAAACACAGAAAGTAAACAGTTCACGTTTTTCCTAGAAATAATATGGACTGGGCTGGTTGCTAACCTGGTGTATTTATCATTTATTCAGTATGTGAATCACATTTTGAGAGTAGGCGGACCAGTTTTCGATCGTCTCGTTTTAGAATGAAATTCCTTCTTTGACATCACTTGCTAAACCCACGGGCCTCTGTGGAAAAGCCAAGAAGAGAGAGGAAGAATCCGGCCTCCACAAGGAGATGCTTGTTTCCACGGCAACAAAGATCCACGTGCTTTTGTATGTGGTGACCTGGAGAGAGCATATCAGTGCTCAGCAGCCTCCTCCACTGCAGACAGTGTCTGCCTCCACATAGAAACTGAGTGCAGTCAGATGTCAGGCAGAACCAGATCCAAGCAGAGGTTCGGGCTCTAACCGGGTCTTAGAACACAGCTGGAACCACATGCTCATATCAAACATTTACACATCTTTAGCATTTTTATGTGAGATCTCCAGCAGCTTGTATACTCAGTCTTCACAGCCAGTGTCCCTCTGGGATCCTCTCCTTCAGATACCCCTGCCGCTGACATTTTTCTCTTAATCCATGCAATTAATTGGAGACCCAATCAGATGAAAATAGCATTTTTGTGTTTTTTTAACATGTTCTTGTAACATTTTTCTCAAAAAGGAAGACATTCATGAAGAAAATTAAGATTAAAACTGCGTTTGTGATATAAATGTATTCAGTTTGTTACTTATAAACTACAATCAGCAGACCAAAGTCTCCCTGCTCTGCTCTATTCTGATCATCCACTGTCAGACAAACAGATCCATGAATGTCTTTGTTTTCCTCGGCTGAGCTGGAATCTGGATCAGAACTGTACGGCTGGATAGATCTGATATTAATCACCATTTTTGTTGTACTGCTAATGTTAGGTTGTGGTAGGAGAGGCTGTAAGGTAGTGGGAGAGTGTAAACAAAGGGAGGAAACTATGTCCAAGAAAACGAAAGAGGTCTTTCATTTTGTCTAAAAGCAGCACAATCACAGTTAAAAGACCACTGGGACGACTTTGACAATAGATCAAATGGGGATGGGCCTTTAGGTCAATGAGCTTCACTGTTGTCCACTTTTACTTTATCCCTCTTTTCGTGACTGCGTCACAAAAATATTTCACAAAATGCTTACATTTACATTTTAATCTGTTTCTGATTTGCATAATATACAGGTCATCAAAAATCTCTGCAGATTTCAGGACAATTTTACAACACTGACATTGTGGCTCTGTGTCTGGTCATTGACTAGTGTCCTGCTCTGCATCACGCTGCTTTCTTTTTATTGAATTATTAAAGAATAGTTTTCTTAAGAAGAAAAATATGTTCTTGTATGAACTCAGTGAAAAATTTTAGCTGAGAAACACCAACATCTGCATCACGCTTCAGCTTTAGCAACATCTTAGTACTGGGACAAAGGCTGTTGTGACAATGTTAGTTCACCAGTGAACTGTAGAGCTTTAAGCATTTCATTCCCACTATGTTGGTGTTCAGGGGTCTAAGAGCACTTCTAAAAAATGGAATCTGTGTGTAGAATTATTATACAAGAATCAGCATGCAGAGGAAAGTAAACCTGAACTGTCAGTGTCGTGTTGAACGAGCTGAAATCCAAACAGCTGAAGGCGACGCGGCGGTGGAAATCCTTTTTAATCCTGCTGGTCTGATTTAGCATCTGAACATGTTTTGCTGAGTCATTCCAGCTGACGTGGTGTGTCTGCCATTAAGATGAAGTGAGGACAGACTGGCCAGCTGTGAGCCAAACCAAACCCTCTGAGATGGTAATGCACACCAAACAGCTGGTCTGGGTTTGGGCAACCAAAGCTCTGCTGACATGGTTTAGCATGCGTAAATAAAAGCTGAAGGAAGAACACTGCAGGCTTTTTAAGCATCACTCTGAGTCTGCAAATGTTTGTCATAGACTATCACATCCCCATAAAACTGTAGGGGAATCTGGGAGTGATTCCGTTTGCTGTTGCTGCCATCAAGTGTTAAGATGAGGACTTGCACTCATTTCCTGTTAAAAGAATAAACTCCCATGACTGATCTCACACTTGCTCTCTGAATTTGACCCATTCCCAGAGGGAGCAGTGAGAAACCATTTGGTGGTTTAACCCCCTAATCCAACCCTGCAGTGCTGAGTTTCAAGCAGGGAGGCACTGGTCCCATGTTTGGATTTGAACTCACAGCCTTCCAGTGCCACAAGGGCATGAGCTGGCTGTCAGTCATGTGAGGGACCAGCACCATGCAGGCTGCACTGGTTAGAGTTCTTGCCTCACAGTGAGAAAGCTTCTAGTGCATGAACGAGTTTTCTCTGGGAACTCCAGCTTCCATCAAGCCTAAAAACATACTGTAAACATGAAGTGGCATTTTTAATGGCCCCTAGGTGTGCGTGTGGGTGTGTGGTCCTGCAACAGACTGGCAGTCTGTTCAGGGTGCACCCCGCCTTCGCACATCAGCAGCCCATGACCACAAAAAAGGTATGAAAATGGATGGATGGACTTGTACGGCCCCGTTTTGCTTGTTGGCATTTTCAGAGGTTTTACATGACTTCTCAAATATCCGACACCCACCAGGGGTGTGCCTCTTCTCCAGGTGAATACGTCTAATGCCCTGCCCATGAGCACTTTGATATGAGACTACCGTAGATGGGAGTTTAGCCAACAAGCCTGCAGCTGAGAGATAACGGATTTCTCCAAATAATCAGAGGATTTTACCTACTGTAATTATTCTCCTTTCAACTTTTCTTTAGTTGATTCTAGACAGATTTTCAGATTTGTCATTTGCTGAACTCTAAATTTCTAAATGTTTCTGTTTTCCTTTTCCTACATTTAATAGACATAAATGTGGAAAGAAAAATGATTAAATTTATGAACATTTTATCAGTGTTTCCTAATAAAGTTGTTAAAGAGTATTCTAATTGATCAATATCAATACTGAAGCCACTTTTTCCTGACTTTGGGAATTCTTTTTGTGTTTAAAATTCACAGCAAACATTCTTTTTGCACAAAAACAGACAAGTGCGTGTTCGTTTTTGGCCTATAAACCAAACGTGAACATGCTTTGGAGTTTCGTGGAAGTGTCCAGTCTCACTGCTCCTCGTCTCTCAGTCGGTAACACCTCCCATCGGCCAGAGCAGCTAAGATTTCCCACTGGTCCCCTATCCGTTTCTACCATCTATATACTAAAGCGTTTCGGCGTGCTCGTGTGTTCAGGAAGACAAAGAAGCATCACATTGAGCAGAGGATTTTTTATTTAAATTATGAAAACGGAGCCTCACTGAGGACTTGAATGTTTTCAGGGACCTTCCTCAGGAACCCTTCAATCATTTCACATTTTTGTCCAAAATGTTTAAACCCAATCATCTCTCCCACATTTAAACCGCTTAGTCCTCAGAGAGCGACGGCTTCTTCTGCGACAGGACCAGCTCCTTCACTCGGGGTGTCATGGCGGCCAGCTGTGAGCGCACGCTGTGACCCTCCTCTTCCTCCTCCTCCTGCTGCTCCATGTCTGGACTCTGGCTCACCAGCTGCTTCACCACCAGACTCTGGTAGGAGGACAGCAGCTGCTGCTGCTCCTGCGCGAACACACACACGTCCAGCAGGTGAACACACACTGACAGCGTTCACACGGTGAACTGCTGTGAAGACTCATACACCACGCCACAGCAGAAGGATCTGATGGTTTTCCTACCGCAGGTATCCGGCCGGTGAGCGTGCCGATGATGTGCGGCACGCAGCGCCCCGGGGCGTGCAGCATGCAGTGGGTGCTGGCCTGGAATAGCAGCACGCTGGTCAGGTGGAGCACCAACGCCGGCTCCTCCGCCTCCTTCAGCTGCTCGGTGAGGGCCTGACGGTGCAGGAAAAGCGCCTGTCTAGAGGACAGGAGTCAACATCCACCAAAACAGATTTCCAGATTTCATTGGAACCTCATTTCTGTGAGGTTTACCTCTCCCTCTTTTTGTCCCCCTTTTTAAGCATAAATCCACACACTTCAGCAGCAGCCTCCAGGTTGGTCAGGAAATCTTCAACACTCTGCAAGGATTCACGCCTTAATGTCAGCAGTTCCATGAAGACCACATCCAGTCCATTGAAGAACATCAGAGCAAACCTACTTTGCCGTTCAGAGTGTTGTGCAGCTTCATCAGAGGTCCTCTGGTCTCCTCAGACAGCTTCCCCAAAATCTTCACTCTGACCTGCAGCAACACATCACACAATGGGTGTAGGCAGCAATCCCTTAGTGCTGGGCCCACCAAACAGAGGAGTACAGACCTCACTGGTGATGGTGCTGGGATTCTCCACAGACATCATCAGGTCTGCAGCCAGGAAGTTCACCAGGATGTTGGTGACATCAGAGCACAGGGTCCTCAGGACATGTTTGATGATGTGCACCTGAGTTTCATCTGAGGAGACAGCAGCCGTCCTTTATTCAAAGAGCTCATTCGTTTACACTTCTGCCGGGACGTCCTGAATCTTTACTGTGAAGAAGCAGCTTTAAGCTGAGCTCAAATGAACCCAACTTTGGCCGTTCCTGGAGCTTTCGTTTGCCATCTTGATCCACCTACGTCCTGCTTTTTCCCTTCTTATAATAGATTTCATCTTCACGTTTTATTTTTGCTGTTAAACCTTGTTGTGACTCATCGCTACCCCCAACAGATGGGACACATTTCACACACCCAGGTGTTTAACAACAAATGGAATTTTTCGAGGATATATACAAAGTTTTTTTTTTTTCTAATAAAATATATTTTAATTTTGAACTGAACAAAGATAAAATAAATCACTGGTTATTTGGAACTTCAGAAACAACCAAACTGGGTTTAGAATGAACACTTGACAAATAAATCCAGAATTAATGGAATTCTATTGAATTGGAAATCAAATCAAATAATGAACTTGATCATTCAAACTTAATTGATCCAGTCATTTGGCAGCTTAAAACGGTTCTTACCTATTATCACATCACACCTGAGGGTGGGAGAAACACTGTTGGGCATCCGTCTCACCCATGTGTGATCAAACCAGCACTGGGAGTCAAATCAACAGCAGCCCAGCCAAAGGTGGGCGTCCCCTACCAGTGGGGGAGGCGGACATACCAGAGAAGAACTTGGTGCCTTTTTCAAACAGCCGGATGTTGTTGTGGAGGTTGCTGATCTCCTCCTGCAGGTCCTTCATGCTCTTCTTCTTGTTGGTGCCTGCTGAAGAGCTGGTGGAGGACATGAAGACGGTCCGCAGCACCTCCTGGTAGGCTTTAGTCAGAGGCCTACAAGGACAACCTCAGCAGGTTTTTTTTCTGCTGTCGGCACACAAACCCAACTCTGACTGGAAGCAGAACTGTACCTGACTAAATTCTCCGCCAGCTCAGAGAGGATTTCCTCTGGACAGTCGCTCAGTCTCTCCTCTAGAACTGTCACGATCTCCTCCTGGGTCATGAAAAGGGTTTCGCTCTGTTTGCTGCGATCTTGGGAAAATGAAAATACGAGTATTTAGTCCCACTGTGCAGCTTGAAGCCCCCCGTCTGCATGAAGGAGTAACTCCACCATGCTCTTGGTGCATAAGAAAGCCTTGAAGAGCATAATGTTCACACTGAGACTTCATGTCGTCACCCCAGAAATAAGAGTTTTTTGGGCGTACTTGGCTGTGAGGGTCCGCTCTCTTCATCGCTGTCTTCATCTCTCCTCCCTTTCTTCTTGGTTTTACGGATGCGGATCTCCCTCGCGTTTCCTCCCCCACCTGACTTCATGCTGCTCTCTGCAGGACAGGCGAGAGCGTGAACCTTCAGAATAACTGTTCAGGACCAGGATGAAGCCTCTTCATGAGGTCTTTCGGTGTAGGTCGGTCTGAACAAACCTGCCGCCTTCTTCCTGCGCTCAGCATCCTTCTTGTCCTTTTTGGTCGGCGCTGAGCTCTCCGTCAGAGCGGCAGCTTGCTTCAAATCCTCCTCTGTTATCAGGAAGACCGGGTTGTTCTTGAGTTCCTGATGAGGACAAGACAGAAGATGCTGAAGGCCGCACAATGACGAGACTTCAGAGGCCAAAGGCGTCTGCACCTTTTGGGCTTTCTGCTGCATGGCCTCATCAAACAAAGAGAGGCAGTTGGTGATGAACTTCTCGCTGATGACCACGGTCCCTCCCAGAACTCTGGCAGAAGACTGGATGTTGGTGTTCCTCATGGCCTGGCTGATGATCATGCCAACATCCTCACTGGAGAGGCAGCTGGGCAGGATGGGCTGAAACCAACAGAGCGGATGAGAAGCTGTTTTCAGAGAAGCATGTTCACAAATGAAGCCCTCTGACCTGGACGTCGGTCCACGTGGAAGAGTTGACCGCCTCCTCCACCGAGGCCTCCACCTGGTCCACCAGAGCCTGACCCACACAGGCGGCGCGAAGAAACAGCAGCTTGTTGGATTTGAAGCGCTTCTTGATGTAGCTGGGCGGGTCTGGAATCCCGAGCCGGACCAAAGCATCAAACTCTGCAAGAAAGAGAAAGCTTCAGCGCCAGAGAAACACTTGATGTGTCAGAGCAGAGGGTTCTGTCCACTGGGGGTTGGGGGGGCAGAGACTCTGAAACCAAACTTTTCACTTTTATTATTACCTGAACTGCACCTGAGGAGCAGAACCTTGAGAGTTTGAGCTTTTGTCCAGAATGAGGCTGAAGCTTTTTTTACTCTAAAACTCAAAAAGTAAAAACTATTCCTGCAACGTCCCAGGAAAAGGTTCTATTTAAACTCAGGAGGGTCCATTTGGTGGACAGAATTTTAGCTGCTTTTGACTCCAACAGGTGGGTATTAGGTATTTCAGAACCGACCTAAATATCCATTCTGCTGCAGGAAGGAGTCGACCCAAGCGTTCTGCGTTTTGGAGTAAATGTCGGGAACGTAGACGGCTTTGTCCTGCCGGCCTCCGACCACACTTCCTCTCAGACGTCCGGTGCTCACCAGCTCCTCCAGGACAGCTGACAACAATAACGAGACCGCCTCAACACAGCAGATAGGACAGCGATCGAAATGAAAGGAAGGTCCTTACAGTACAGAAGATGCTCCTGAAACCCGAAGGCACTAATCATGCCGCTGACCAGCGTCGGCCTGAAAGATCCACAGAAACAAAAGGCATCAATGCTGAGCAACTCTAGTCTGCAGCAGCTCTATTGTGCAGCATCTCTAGTCCAGTGTAGCTCTACTGTGGGGTAGCTTTAGTCTGCCACCTCTCTACTGTGCAGCGGTCTATTCTGTAGCACCTTTAGTCAGGACATGCTCTAGTCCAGTGTTTTTCAACCTTTTCTGAGCCACGGCACACTTCAACCTTAAAAAAATCCCGCGGCACACCAGCATCCAAAAACTAAACAAAAAAAAGGAGAAACTCATAGTCTGTATTGATCTACAGCCTCTCCACAATCTCACATGCATTTTTGAGATAATTGTTGCAGAAAAAGCTGGAAACTGCAGCTGTTTTTTTCTAAAAGATGCAATAAAAGTTAAATTAGAAGATTTAAAAACAGTTTGAAGTGTGTTTGTTGGTTTCAAGACGTTTAACAACAGATCTCCTTGTGCGCTGTCACTCTCACAACCCAATGCATCATGGGAGATGTAGTGCATAAAACGGCCGGAGATCGCTTTTCGGAGCTTCATGGTTTTGTTCTACTTGTTCCACAGTCTGATACCGGATTCTGTGGAAAGCTACACCGATAAAGACGAGCTGTAGGCTGGTATTTTTGTTGGAACTGAGCGACTTTACGAGCTAAATCGGGACAAGGAAGTGAAGACTTTAACCACTTCTGATTGGTCAGAATGATGACATGTGATTAAGCCCCCCAAGAATGATTGGTGGAGACAGTTAAAGGGGCGGGACTTTTCCAAAATACAGTCGAAGCTGCAGCTAAATCAAGGTAGCATCAATCTTATCAAAATGTCTTTAATAAAATAAAATAAACGCAAAGAAAAAAGTATTTTACGATCTTTTATATTCCTAACTCCTCAGTGTTTTATCAGGGCCTGTTTGGATGAACAAAGAGCTGAAATCCTGGAGATGGGAAATGGTTTTAGATCAGTTGATGAGGGCAATTTCCCACGGCACACTTGACCATCTCCCACGGCACACTAGTGTGCCGCGGCACACTGGTTGAAAAACACTGCTCTAGTTCATTCCAGCTCCACGGTGCAGCTGCTTATATCTAAGCTCTAAGCTGTGATCTGTAACAGCTCTACAGTGGAGCATTTTAGTCTGCAGCAGCTCTAGTCTACAGCTCTATTGGAAATGAGTTTTAGTGTTTAAATTCCCACCTTAACCCCCAACTACTAAAAAACTATATAATGCAGCTCTATATAGTTCCCTGAATTTTAAAAGCAATTCGGACAGCATGCTCACTACTTTTTATTTTATTTTTTAAACGGCAGATATGAAGTCATAGATTTCATGAAGTTAAAATCTAATTAATGAGCTTTTTGTGACGATTATTTATGAGTCCACTGTCTTCTGAAGATAAAAAAAATTGATGGTTTATTTAAAAAATACATTTAAATACATATTTTTGCAAAAAATGTTCGGACGCAATGCATTGTGGTCTCTATTCGCTGATCCAGTGAGCATTGATGCACACTGGTTCTTCACAGAGACTTCCGGGAAATTTCCAGGGCACTGGATTTTGGAATGGTAGATTCAGATAGAACTACAAAAGGGCGAACGTACTAAATGGTGCACCATGTAGTGAGTAGTGAAGGAATTCGGACTCGTTAGGCTACAGTCAGCAGCTCTAGTCTACAGTCAGCAGCAGTTCAATTGAGCTGCTTCTAGTTAAACTAAAATGGAAGTCTCAATTTTACTTTTTAAAAATGTACTTTTGAGAGTTTTCTGAGCAGTTTTGTGATTTCTGCTGGTGAATCCTGTCTGATTCAATGTGTTAGCAGTTTCCAGTGGAAGTTTAGAAATAAGGAAGAAGCTTTTTTTTTCCCAGAAAGAAACAATACGACTGTTGGTCCCCGTGGGTTTCACCACCTCAAAGAACAGAAAAGCACAAGCTGGAAGTTTCCCACACTACCTTGTGATGGCGCTGAAGAGTCCCTGTATTCTGGCTTTGTGACGAGCGACAAATGCTCGCGTGAATATGACACCTCTGTTGTGCTGGTCGATTTCTCCTTGGATGAGCTTTCCAAGTCGCTTGGATAACTCCTGAGGAGAACAGGAAACGTCGTGACACGAGCACAGACAAGCCCAGCGAGGATCAAAGTCTCAGACTGCCGGGAGGAGAACGCCGACACACCTCACTGAGGAAATCTCCAGGGAGGTCGTAGGTCTTACAGAGCTCTGCGATGCTAACCAGACCTGCCTCCTGCAGCTTGTCATTCACCTCCTCGGCCAGGCGGTCCAGATATGTGCTGGAGAACACAAAATGATCAGCACGCTGCACAAAAACACAAGACCTCACACCGTTTTTGGTCCTTAAGATAATTATACTGGGGGGGGGGGGGGGGGGGGGGTCATCAAAAACAAGACATCTTAAACTCTACAAGTCCCGTTGGCAGATTTTTTTACTTATAACAGGAGAAAAACATTTTTAATTACTTGTAGACATTTTTCTCTGTACATGTTACTGAACACCTGCCGCAGCTTCACATCAGACTCTTTCATGCTGAATTTGTTGAGGGATGCTGGGAAATACGAGAAGGGTTCATTTGAGACATCGACGTCAACAAAAACGCATTTTTGTTTAGAATTGAATCCGGCTCTGTCCTGGGCTGCACACTAGAGTCCATGGAGGGGGGGGCGGACAGGAGGATGTTAGCTAAGCTAACATCCATCATGGATACCCCCTCCCACCCCCTGCACCAAACTGTAGAGGCGCTGACCAGCTCCTTCAGCACCAGACTGTTGCCCCCAAAGAAGGAGCTACTGCAGGTCATCCCCCCCCCACAGCCATCAGACTGTACAACACTGTGTTACAGTGACACTCCACGGTCCCACAGGTGTTTTTCTTTTTTTCACTCATTTATTTAAAGACTTTTATTGCAGTTGTTGTTGTTTTCAATTATTTTAGTTCCTAAATGGTTGTTTGTTTGGTGTGTACTTCCTTACTTGTAATTACTTATTTATTATTGTATGAAATAAAAAGTGGATCACATGTTTGCAGTGGATCACTTTCGCAGCTGTATTTATTTAATGTAAATGTCCTTTTTGCTGTCATTTCTGAATGTCGTGATGAGTGAATCTCCCCATCGTGGGATAGATAAAGTCATCATCTATCAAAGCTTATTTTACCATCCATCAGCCATTGAGGTGAAAATGAAAACCATATAAATAAAAACTGGTTGAAATATGTAAATTCGTACATAAAAATCTCCCACAGTTTTACAAGTTCTGGAGAATTATAACAGGAATTTATGATGACTATTCAAACTGTGATTTTAGGCATCAATGACGTCATCAATCTGTCCGCGTGAGAAGCTGTGAGATGTTTTTGGTGGATCACGGCACTCACTCCTCGATCAGCTGTCCCAGCACCAGCTGCACTCCTCTGTCAGACTTCACGATGTCCGCGGCTCTGCTCTCCACGTGGACCCAGTCCACATTGAGGATCTGAAAGCAGAGCGAACGCGCTGAGGTCCCGGTCTGCTGCACACAGCTGCACACTCAGGATCAGGACACCAACCTGCTGGAGGTCCACGATGTTGATCCGTCCTGCAGAACAAGCACAGGCCTTACTGTTACTGCTGCATGCCTGCGGTCAGATTGGGCGCTGCTCGGCTCCAGACTGACCTCTGTGGACGTAGAGCTCGTCCCGGATCTCCCTGCTGATCTGCGCGGGGGTGATGTACTCCTTCCCGTCCAGCGTGTGGACGACGTCGAGCTTTTTGTCCTGAATCAGCTTGGTGATGATTTCAATGCAGTTCCTCTCCGAGAGCCTGTCAAAGTCCACAGACAGAGGTGAGGAGCTCCATCCCCGCGGAGACCGAACCCCGCGGCGGCAGCTAGCTAGCTAGCTTACCTCAGCACCGTGTCCGCGAACTGAGCCCGCTGGAAGTCCGCGGCGAGCCGCCGGATTTCCTCCCAGTCAGCCGCCATCCTTCCCGGTCGTGAGTGCAAGAACCAGAACTTCTATAGTAGAGAACCGAGCCTCGGGAGCCTGGTGCTTACAGTCTGCTGGCTAACTTCTTCCAAGACACACGTCAACATTCAGTGACGTCAAACGGAGAGCAAGGAGGTTCAAACCACACGCCGCCAGCCGGAGACCAAAAGCGAAGACATAATGGTCTTCATGGAATCACACAATAAGTTAGAGATATAGTTATTTACATGAGAGCTTCTCCCATTTTATCTGAATTTTAACGAAATACATACAAATTCCATTTGAAATTACTTACAAAGGGAATTTGGAATGAGAAAAAAAAAAATTTTTTAGAAAAAATATTATTACCCTACAGATTAGGACAATATCAAAAATAGCCCCAAATAACGATGTCAATAGTGGTTATTTGGACCATTTGCATCAATGACAGCTTGACAGCGACGTCTCCTGCTCCTCGTGGTGTTGCTCTGAGCCAATGCGTTCCACTCTTCCTCAAGTGCTACATGCAGTTCTGCAGGGGTGGGGTCCAATCATCTGGTCTCTGCTTCAGCTGGTTCCAGACTTTCTCTATGGGGTTCGGGTCAAAGGTCATTGCTGGTCATAGCACATGAGGCACTCCCACTTCCTGAAGTCCAGCTGTGACAGTACTGGTACCATGTGGTGGAGTGTTATCATCCATGAACAGGAGGCTGGGGGTGTTCTGGTGGAATTGGGGGATGAGGATGGTTCTATGATGTCTCTAAGGTTAGAACATTCAGTGACTGGGTCATCTATAATAACCAAGTTGGTTTGGCGCTGACTCCAGATGCCTGTCCAGAATGTTGCACCTCCTTCTCCAAAGCCAACCCCTGAGACCATGTTTACCTGCCGTATCGCTCACCTTACCAGTAATTTTGAGTCTTGATGCAGGTCTGCTGATGACACTTTGAGACTCGCCAAGTTCACCTGCAACATCTGGCTGCCTGCTACCAACCTGAAGGCGCTGTGGTCTGTTGATGCCGCTCGTTTGTTAAGTGACGTGTTTTCATGACTGTTTGAATGATGAACTTGGAATGACTTATTGGTAAAATCAGCTTTTTATAGAAAGTTGACATTGATGCCACATGGAAAAGGTTTTTCTTTAAGAATTTCTTTTTTTTTGGCCTCAGTAAGTAAGACACTGTGAACACCGTGAACACTGTTTGGAAAATACAAACTCAGGTGTGTCTGTCACCCCAATACAATTACCTCCATATCTCTAAAATCTGTGCAGTGGAGCAAACACTGCGTAAATGATATCCACAGAGTCTTTCACAATATCCCTAACTTATTGTGATTAGTTTATTTTGATAGATGAATGAGACAAATATACAGCAAAAAAGGATTCAGTCATCCACCAATTGAGCAAGTTCTTCCACTTGAAAAGATGAGAGAGGCCTGTAATTTTCATCATAGGTAAACCTCAACTATGAGAGACAAAGTGAGAAAAGAAATCCACTAAATCACATTGCCTGATTTTTTAAGATTTCTTTTGTCAATTATGGCGGAAAATAAGTATTTGGTCAATAACAAAACTTCAACTCAATACTTTGTTATATACCCTTTGTTGTCAATGACAGCAGTCAAATGTTTTCTGTAAGTCTGCACAAAGTTTTCACAAACTGTTGCTGGTATTTTGGCCCATTCCTCCATCCAGATCTCCTCTAGAGCAAAGATGTTTTTTAGCGGTCATTCGCTAACACAAACTTTCATCTCCCTCCAAAGTTTATCTATGGGGTTGAGATCTGGAGACTGGCTAGACCACTCCAGAACCTTGAAATGCTTCTTATGAAGCCACTTATTCGTTACCGGGGGGTTTTTGAGTTTGGGATCATTGTCATCCTAAGAGACACGGACACGTTTTATCTTCAATGCCCTTGCTGATGGAAGGAGGATTTCATTCAAAATCTGAACATACATGGCTCCATTCATTCTTTCCTTTACACAGACTTGATCGCTTTGCTAAAAAAAAATAGCCTTAAAGCATGATGTTTCCACCCCCATGCTTTACAGTAGGTCTGGTCTTCTTTGGATACAGCTCAGCATTCTTTCTCCTCCAAACACGAGTAGAGTTCTTACTAAAAAGTTATATTTTGTTTTCATCTGACCAGAGGACATTCTCCCAATCCTCTTCTGGATCCTCCAAATACTCTCTAGCAAATTAGATGGGCCTGCACATGTACTGGCTTTAGCAGGGGGACACGTCTGGCCCTGCAGGGTTTGAGTCCCTGGTGGTGTAGTGAGTTACTGATGGTAGCCTTAGTTACTTTGGTCCCAGCTCTCTGTAGGTCATTCACTAGGTCTCCCGTGTGGTTCTAGGATTTTTACTCACTGTTCTTGTGATCTAGAACGTTCTAGCCTCTTATAGTTGAGGTATATGTATGAATAAAGTTACAGGGCTCTCTCATCTTTTTAAGTGGGAGAACTTGCAACATTAGTGGCTGACTAAAAACTTTTTTGCCCCACTGTATGAAAGGGTTAAATAGTTACGGATGCCCAAAAATTTACAAAAAGTGGCAAGAGAAACTGTTACTTTAACTTCTTAATGATGCCGTTGGTGTGTGTGTGATAGACCTGATTATTAACTTCTCAGCTGAACCACTCAGGAAAATTCAAGCTCTCAGCTTTTGCAGTGAAACAGAAGCATGTTGTAGTTTGAATGTATGACCTCTGGAGAGCAGCAGTGCACAAGAGAACAGATGGTTCTGTCTCATTTCTTCCACTTCATCCTGTGGGAAAAGACCTGGAAGGAGAGAAATACTGTGATTACATTTTCTGCCACCTTCACATCTACGAGGGAATTCTGCAGGTCTTTGTAAAATTTTTGTTTCCTTTGCTCAGCTGTACAATGTACATTTGGTTAAAAGTTGATCAGCCATCAGCCCTTATAAGATGCTGACATGAAGAAGACCTTCAGAATTCCATATCCGGCTCCTCTGTGGCTGCAACCGCTTCCCCTGCTTCATGTGGTTCAGTGGTGAATCCCTACTTCTGTGAGATTGGGTGAAATGATGCTGCAGCCTGGAGCTTTTAGAATCAGGAGAAAAGTAGATTTGTTCAAACTTCAGGACGCATTATTCTTTCCCAACATAATGTCTTCTGCCTTCAAGCTCAGACTTAAATGACCTCCCTATGGGGAAAAAAAACAGGAGAATATTTTTGTGCTTGAGAGCTCTCATTTGTGCGTGGATGTTATTTATTTTCCATTATAAAACAGACTAAAAGAGGTTGAAAAAGTTCTTATCTGACCCATCTGAATATTAATCATCTGTAAAGAGCATTTGCTCTTTTCTGTCTGTTGGAGAACTTTGGTGGAGTTTTCCCAGAGGCTGTTGCAGAGTTTGATTTGGTGTTCAGAGTGAGAGAGTACGCATCCATATAATCCATCCACAATAGTGCTGCTGGGTTCAAAGGTTTATTCACAGTCTGGCTTCACGTTTCTGTGGCAGATCAGACTGTGGGAAAATGAAAAAGCCCTTTAGTTCTGTTGATAAAACCATCATCAGTGAGAAGATGGCACAAACTACAAATTGAATTCTGAAAAAAACATTTTCAGACTCAAAAAAATAAAAACATAAAAAGAATCTAGAAACAAATCTTTGTGTGCTTCAGTTAGGCTGAACTTCTGGATGGACTTGGGGGGCAGCTGACATATTTGGACAGAAATCATATTTGCTTAAAAGTTATCAGCTTTGCACTGACAGGTACAGGGAGGGGATCAACAAACTGGTGCTGAGGTCCGCCTCCATTCCCGGACGTACCCCAGAATCAGTGACTGTGCTGGGTGAGAGAAAGATGTTATGGAAACTGGAAACCATCATGGACAATCCACATCATCATCATCCTCTGCATGATACAGTGGGTGCACCGAAGAGCTCCTTTACTCAGAGACTAAAACCTCCTCGCCACAGGAACGAGCGCTTTTACAGACCTTTCCTCCAGTCAGCTATTTTACTCTACAAAGCCTCACAGTAATAGATATTGCGTTATATATTGTATTTTCGTGTTATTTACTTTATGCTATTAAATGTTCTCTTTATTATTATTATTATTATTATTAGTATAATCAATGGTAACAAATCAGCTTCGATGTTGTTGGATTAATTAAAGTTCTGTACCGATTCCTACTGCAAATAATACTTTTTTTAATGGAAATATAGTTGCGTGTTGCAGTGAGTCAGGAACTGGCTTATCTATTTTAGCCTAGAAAACGAGGCTGAAGTTCACCTTGTTTATTCTTTGTCATTTTGTGCAATAAACTACTTTATCATGTGATAAAAAGTCAAAGTTGATAAAAAAAAAAAAAGAAAAAAAAAAAAAAGGGTCCTGTGAATGATTAACATTTTTTATAATCAGTGCAGTGCCTTCCAAATATTGAGAATTTGCCAGGCTGGTTCGGCTGAGAACAGTGAGGTTTGCAGAAAACTCAGCGATCATCCTGCTCTGACTGCAGAATCTGAGACGAGGGTTTGGAAGAAAGAATGGAATGGATAGGGGGAGCATAAAGGCAAGTGGAAGGCATGAGCTGCTTGTGCTCAGTGTTGAGGGGCAGAGGCACAGTCATATTAGCCTGACATTAGAGCAGGTAGAGGAAGGGATAACTAACATGATAAACGGATAAAGTGATAGGCTTATGCAAGGAGGGATTGATATATAAAAAATATTTATTTTGAACATGTGACAAATGAGAAAGAAAAAAATATTCTGTCGTCTCTTCTTAAGGATAAGGCAAAATGTTCACATCTGACTGTGCTGGCGTCCTCTGTTACATAAAGTACACGTTTGATCGTTTAATATAGTAGAAGATTTGAAAAACTTTTGAAAAGCTTACCTTCTGTAACTGATATCTTGAATTAACAGTCATTCGGTAGCCAATTAGCTACTGGATGTCAGGGGTGTCTCGCCTCCCCTTCGCTTGATTGGCGTGTCGCTGATTTTATGTGTGCAGGTTTTAGAATGACAACCGCAAGAAATGAAAGCGCAACTCAAAAAGATGATTTCAGAATGGCGAGAAAACAAGTCTGCACCTGAGAAATATGATTGTGCTTTGGGTTTTATCTTTTGGTAGCAAAATATGGGTTTTGGTTCTCAATTTATGCATTTTTATACACGGATTTGAAGCTGATTTGACACCATTGGCTAGTGACTGATAAATATCCCCTCCCTGAATCGCCACCTTATCGTGGTGGAGGGGTTTGCGTGCCCGAATGATCCCAGGAGCCGGGTGGTGTTCCACCTCAAAATGGGAGACGGGCCAGACTAAGGGCGATTCAAACAAAAACCTTTTCATTACGAGAACCACTTACTCCCCCCAATAAGAGTTACCAGTGCCCCACCCTGGAGCCAGACTAGTTAGTTCTTGTGTGGTGGCTTTTAATTGCTCTGGGGCAGTGGGACAGTGGGGCAGTGGACAGCAAGCATGCTGTCCTGAAGGTCCCCCAAAGAAAAGGAACTTTTTCTGTAGTTCCTCATGGGTCTTTGGCTGCTTGTTGGTGATAGATGTTGGGGGAGGACGAGTGACAGTGGTACACTTGTTTTATTCACCTTCGGTTACAAGCTTCGCAGTGGATCCCTCAATCGTCTGTCTCCAAGGAGTCCCCAATCCCCAGAGAAAAAACCAAGAACTCCTTCGCCGGGTTTTGTGGCAGATGAGGCCTTCCCACTGCAGAGAAACATCTGTGCATGCAGAGGAGCATCTTTAACTATGACCTGTCCCCAACCCGGCTGCTTGTTAAGAAGGCCCTCTGGATGCTCTCTGCACAGTGGGTCTGTATTGGCGCCTGACTTAAGATCCAGAGCAGAGTGTGAAGTTCTGGTGTTCTGCACAGCTTCATCAGGTCCAAAGAACCACAGGAACCTGCAGTGATGAGGCCGTGGTAACTGTAGACAAACCGCTGCACGCGATCAAACTGGCTGCTGCCAACAGAGAGGCTCTCCAGCTAAGAGACTCCTTCATGATCCACTTTCCTGCAGAGGGAGCAGACCCATGGCAGCTCCAGAATCCTGTTTTCACTCCTCCAAGGACTGACCCACAACGGCTCTTTTGAGAGCCACCCACACAACCTTTAAGAGCTTGATTTTCCCTTTTTTCACAGTTTTTACTCAAGACTTTTTATGTACTAGATTAGTTTAGAGATTGCAGTGAGAAAGCATTGAGAAAGCCTGAAAAGTTTCCTGAGGTCTAAAATGGGACTTATCAGACTGTAAACACGCTGCATGCTATGTGTAATGCAACATATGCACCGAGCATGTGTGGTGCATTCAAGAACGCGCTGAACATTAGTTTTTGTACTCACCTTTAACTTAACCCATGACTAAGTGAATTCATACACTAAAAATCACCAAAATCAAAAACTTTTCACTTATTACATTAAATAAGTGAATCTATATAATAAAACAGTGAATACAAGAAAACAAAAAATAATTACAGAAATTCATTCATTCAAAACTTTTACATGTTTTTGATGTATGTTAAAAGACTCAAATTAAAAGTGCAAGAGTCAGCAGTAAAACAGTCAATGTGAGGACAGGAAGAGATCAAAGCGTTTGCTAAAGTACAAATGTGATAAAATGCACCCAACCAATTCATGTATTCTGTGGAGGCCTGAACAGAGCAAAGCAGAGAATGGTTGCTTCCACAAAGTCCATTTATTAATGAAAATAGACACCTCCAAGGGCATTATACAATATCTTACTTTCTATTAGTCTTCTATCCTACTTTCTTACTTTCTTTTTTAACTAGCTGTTACTGGTGATGTTCATCTTGGTGGGAGTGGCTCAGGCAGTTGAGCAGGTCGTCCAATGATCGAAGGGTTGGCGGTTTGATCCCTGCTCCCCCCAGCCAATTGTCGTTGTGTCCTTGGGCAAGACACTTCGCCTTCCCTGCCTCCAGTGTGGCTCCACTGGTGTGTAAATGAACACTAGTGAATGTTCACACTGCAGAGGGGCCAGGGGCCTGCAATCTGGCAGCCACGCCTCTGTCAGTCTGCCCCAGGGCAGCTATGGCTACATTAGTAGCCAAGTATGAATGAGGAGGGAATGAATAATGGACCCAATGTAAATGCTTTGAGCGTCTGAAAAAGTGCAGATAAATCTAATCCATTATTATCTGACGATGCTGGCGTCCTCTGGTTACATAGAGCAGTGTTTTTCAACCAGTGTGCCGCGGCACACTAGTGTGCCGTGGGAGATGGTCAAGTGCGCCGTGGGAAATTGCCCTCATTAACTGATGTAACAACATTTACCATCTCCAGGAATTCAGCTCTGTGTTCATCCAAACAGGCCCTGATAAAACACTGAGTAGTTAGGAATATAAAACATCTTAAAATTACTTTTTCTTTGTGTTTATTTGATTCTATTGAATACATTTTGATAAGAATGACGGTACCGCGATTTAGCTGCAGCTATAACTGTGTAAGGAAAAGTCCCGCCCCTTTAACTGTCTCCGCCAATCATTCTTGAAGGCTTAATCACATGTCATCAGTCTGACCAATCAGAAGTGCTTAAAGTCCTCTCTTCCTTGTTCTTAATTCTGCTGATAAAGTTGCTCAGTTCTAACAAAAATACCAGGTAAAGCTCGTCTTTAGCGGTGTAGCTTTCCACAGAGTCCGGTGTCAGACCGTGGAACAAGAGAACAACACAATGAAGCTCAGAGACGTGAGACTTTTTGCCCTTTTTCTGCAGTTTTCACACTACATCTCCCATGATGCATTGGCTTAAAGGGACAGAGCACAATGAGTCGTCCTTATGAAACGTCTTGAAACCACAACAAAAAAACAGTTTCTAAATTTTTCCAATTTAACTTTTATTTCATCACTTAGAAAAAAACAGCCACAATTATCACAAAAATCCACGTGAGATTGCGGGTGGGGGGGTGGATGTGGGGGCTTTCGATCAATACAGAAACCAGTCGCGTATGCTTATAAGGGTGCAGGGAATCAGTGGTGTAAGACGCGGCGGGGAAGCTACATGAGCGGAGCCCTCTATCCGGTCCACAGTTCTGCCATACAGGAAGCGTTGGTGGTATGTGGTTGGCGGAATCTGGCCAGGTACGGGTGGTGAGCTAGACCCTGGAACCTGAACACTAAGAAGAGCCGCGTCCTCCCTCCGGGCCGGTAGAGGGTTTTGTTTTCTTCTTTTCTCCCTCATAATTGACACGCTGTTTCCACTGTTCCCCTGAACGGGCCGACAGACCTTCATCTAAATCTCCCCACCGCATCGGGTTCCGTGAGCCACAACGGACATTCTCTGAACGGTGGGCGAGTCTTGTTCTGTGATGCAGTTAAAGAGAAACTGGACTCTTCTTTGACAAAGCCTACTCTCCACAAGAGTATTGGTCAATCGGATGTACTCATGCCCAGCAGTGTTTTTGTATATGTATATATATGTGTGTGTGAATGGCCATTCCGTGTTTCACTATTTGCTATTTGTCACTGTAAATCATCTGCACAAGTTATTAAAGGTGCTACTCCATAACAATTCCAGTCTCCTGCCCCTCCCCTCCTTAGGCGAGAATAGAATCATCTGATCCCTAGCCCATTATCCGGTTAGCCGTTTATTCACATCAAACCGGTTAGATCCCATTGACAAAGGTCTACACGTGAATTTCTGCTTTTTTTTTTGGGAGTGGTGTGCCGCGGGATTTTTGTGAAGGTTAAAGTGTGCCGCGGCTCAAAAAAGGTTGAAAAACACTGACATAGAGTGCACGTCTAAACATTTTACATAGTAAAAGATTTGATCAACTGACCTTCTCTGACTTGACGTAAGACTCAGAGTCACTCAGAGTCCAGTAGCTACTGGATCTCGGGGATGTCCCCCCTCACTGATTTTACGTGTGTAGGTTTTAGGACTTCATTCATTCGTGCACAAGTCCAAGGAATTCACACTGACACACACTGTCCCAAAGATACAATAATAGACCCCACACAATAATGCATCCATATTACACATGGTCCTCTGAAAATTCATGCAGTCATGAGTCTGAATTTGATTTTAAATTGGGGTGGACACTGCTGAAAGTCAATGGAAAGATCTATCTATCTATCTATCTATCTATCTATCTATCTATCTATCTATCTATCTATCTATCTATCTATCTATCTATCTATCTATCTATCTATCTATCTATCTATCTATCTATCTATCTATCTATCTATCTATCTATCTATCCATCCATCCATCCATCCATCCATCCATCCATCCATCCATCCATCCATCCATCCATCCATCCAGCCAGCCAGCCAGCCAGCCAGCCAGCCAGCCAGCCAGCCAGCCAGCCAGCCAGCCAGCCAGCCAGCCAGCCATTGTCTACATATCAATATTTTCATTCTAATGGTTCTTGAGTGGATTTAAATGGACCTAATACAGATGGTGGTCATGTGGTTTAGTCATACTGCTGCTCACAAACGTTATTGAAACTACATCTACAATCGCATGCTCTAAAACATTTTTGCTTCCAGCATCACTGCTTCGATGCTCCCACAGTTAAAAAAATGAAAAGGAGAAAAATGCTTTCAGCTGCTATCTTTTCCACTGCTGAACCAGGAAAATGTTGCTGTAATTGTTTTGTTGAAACAGGGGCTGATTAAAAACATCATATTTTTTTTGTATTTTTACAGGTATTTTCCGCTGCAGCAGCAGAAATGAGTGCGTGTAAAATGTTGTTTCATACACATGCAGGCTTTAAACAAATGATCTAAGTCATGGGGGGCTTGTTCCTCACTGGAGCTTCTAGTGCAGGAACACACCTGGTGTCTTGTTTATTAGACAGTATTTGTGCCTGAAACAAACAATATGGCCTGCAGGATTTCACTGACAGAGCAGTTGTGCTTCGCAAACAGGCTTCCATGGTGAAATGTGCTGCTGTGAGCAACAGCCCTTTCAGTCTGGTCACATCAGAGGCCCCTCAGTGAAGTCTAAGACTAAAGCACTGTTGTGACATGAGTGGAGATGTGGTTAATTGAGTCTTCAGAAGCTTGGATATTAAGAGTCAAGTGGAAGAATAAAAGTTCCCCGGTCTCATTTCAAACTTCAAAGCACAGCTTCCCTGACAAAATTTAGGTCACATTTTTACAGTGAATAGGCACTATGACTGCCTTTGTGAATATCAATCAAGTTGAGGTCTGTGCGTAAACACATTGGTCTGCTCAACTCTGTGACTTTAACCAGTTCAACTCTGAACTCTGCAAACCGTTCAGCTCAATCTGCTCAGTTTTTCTACTCAGCGGGCAGGAAATTCCAGCTCCAAAAAGTTAAGTAGCTAAAACTGTGCAAAACAAAAAAATAATTAATCTATATCATATCAAGAAAGAAGAGCTTAGTTCACTGTGAGAAAGCAACTTGAGCATCCAATTTATTTTACCATTCTCTTCGGAAAAACTACTGTTTCTTTTAGGCAGCCATTTATTCTCCTTTCACATGAACTTGCACTTATAAAAAACTGATGTTAAGTTATTCCAAACCCGCCAATTATGTTGCTTCTTCCCCAAGTGACATAGTCTTGTGATTTTGGTCCTCTTTTATGCTCATCATTCTGTTCTCAAGAACACATATAGCAAATAAACAAACTGACATATTTTGAACATATGAATATTTAGTGAAGCCTCATTGGAAAAAAGTGGGTTTTTAGAACCCCACACAATAAAAAAAGACTAAATATAACAAAATGCACTGAGATTCAAAGAAAAATCTGTTTATTTGAGGTGTCCCAAATAGCAAATGCTGATGCAAGCAAATACAATTTTTGTAAACATTTTTGAACAGAGGAGATAATAATTGGAGATGCTTGGTCATAAAAATGTGAATGTTCTCTATTCAGATTCAGATTGTGTTCATATTGGTTTGCAGAACTGTGAATGGATTTATCTGCACCAGCTTGCAATAAAGTTTCTCACTGAAAAAGGTTTGCAATGGAACAGAATTCATGTTTTCAGCTCCATATTGCATGGCTTCACATAGACGTCACTCCTCAATGCAATTTTTCTATCCCACTATCCTTTGGTTCAAGAAATTTAAAAACGTATTCAACGAAGTTCAAGTAAAGGTTAAACTCCCCTTGGGTAATGATGACAGACTGGAACATAAAGTAGGCCCTAATGAGCTTACGTTTCCTGTTTTTGCTTTTTTTTCTTCCAGTTTGTTGCCATTTGATCAAGCTTTGAAAGTTCAGCCAACTCAAATCTGACTCAGCCTATAGCTCCCTGTCTCCTCCGACTAAAAATACCGCCGGCACAGAAGTACAGCTGGCATGAGGTCTGATACAGACACCACGCAGCTCCAGGCGGGCACTCTGACTCTCCCTGCCTTCCAACCGTGCAGACACCTCCATCCTCTGAGTCCTGGGGGGTTGTGGGCGGTGAGGGTGGCGCTCTGGCAGTTATTAGAGTGGTGGATGACCCCATGAAGCCGCTTGTTTAGGCCAGACAGAGAGCAGAAGAACAGGCACATGAAATATGTATGATAAAGAAATGATCAGAAACAAACGAGGGAAGAACAAATCTTAGACCGCGCCTGTTCACCGTTTATTTTTGGGTTAATTTGAAGTCCTTTCATGCACTTCAAAAGGCAGCAGAGCTTAATGTCGCTGCCCTAAGGCTTCATGCCCCAGTTTAATTTTGAATTAAGGGAAAAACCTCAAAGTGGCTTTAATCTCTAACTTTATTCTAACTGCAGAATGAAAAGGTGTGTTTGGATCCTAGCATTCATATTTAATGAGACTTTAATGTGCATTTAGCTAAATTAACAGTGTTTTAATCTGTGGAGTCTGGGAGGAGAGGGAGATCTGCAGTCAGTCCAATGGAGTCCAGCTGTGGCTGCAGAGGTTCTGCTCTCCTACCAGGTGAAATGAGGGAGCAGCAGAGAGACCAGCAGTGACTCCAACAACTCGGCTGGACTTTTCGCCATTTGGGAACACTGTGCCAGCAATGCAAGCTTCTTGAAAGATTGTTCATAGAGTGAAGTGTGGATTTTGTGAAGCTTTAATTAGCCGCAAGAATAAAAACAATCTAGAGGTTCAGTCATCGTTAGTGTGAGAAGCTTTGGAGTCTCCTGCTCCAGACCAAAATACAGACACATTATGGCCTGGAATTCTGCTTTTTTTTTTTAATGTTATTTGACCTCATAATGTGTGTTCATAATAGGGGGAACCCCTCTGTGTGTTCCCTGACTCCCTGGACTTTTGGCTGCTCAGACACACACCTGACAACAGCCTGCATCAGGAAATGTCACTGACTTATGCAGGTGGGGAGGGTTGGTTTGTTTGGTTACATTGTCCAAACTCCCACCCTAATCCTTACCTACTAAAAAACGATACAGTGCAGGACTATGCAGTGCCATGGATTTTAAAAGTATCCACACCAGGCTCGCTACTTTTTTTTTTTTTAAACGGTGAATAATGGATTTCGCGAAGTTCAAATCTCATTGATATGTGCGTTTTGTGACAATTATTTATTAATCCACTGAGTTCTGAAGATGAAAACGTTGATATTTTATTAAAACACACATTTAAATTCATTTTTTTGGCAAAAATTGTTCAAACGCAAAGCATTGTGGTCTATATTCACTAATCTAATGAGCATCAATGGACACTGGTTTTTCACAGACTTCTGGGAAATTTCTAGGGCACTCAAACTTAGAATTGTAGATTCATACAGAACTACAAAATGGCGAATGCACTATATATAGTGCATTATGTGGTGAAGTAATTTGGACATAGCCATTGTTGATGAGATAACCCCAACAGAAAAGCATGCTCTTGCAGAAAATGTAAAAAGCAAATGTGTAAAACTCACTCCTTCATTTCTGAACAGTTACAACCACCCACTCAACACCACACTTCTCTGATGTTTGGAGGTAAAAATTTGATACAAATTCAGTGGGATTATTGGTACAGTCATTCATAAATGATTCTCTATGTATTTCTTAAATTATTGTATAATTATTATATAATACTTGGTTGACAAAAGATAAAGGAAAGTAATAAGGAATAAGTGGATTGATGAGTCTTTGTTCAGCACTTCTAACTTCATAAAATTACTGTTATGTCTTTTGGAAATAATATGCATTAAAATGCTTTAGTTAACCAGCAACTAATTTTCTTTTCAAGTGTTGTCCTAGAGGGTCTATTTAATGATTTCTGATAAAAAAATATCTTAAACAGTTTTGAGAGCTACCTTCTTCTCCTCACAAATAAAGTTGCTGTATGAGATTTTTTTAACTTTTGAAAGACATGTCTTAAGAAAAGGGGGACATATTGCATTTCAGAAGAATCATTTTCTTAGTTGTTTGAGTTTGTTGCAGGTGGCATTGTAAACAAATGCTGAAAGGTTGACACACATTTTAACTAAGGATTTTTTATCAGCAAATATTAAGCCAAAGCAATCAGATATAAATAAATAAAAAAGCACAGCTTCGATTAATAGAAATCTTTTAGTTCCTTTAATATTTTTGAGTTGAAAATAAAGGAAGATTTTCTACTCTAAAACTCTCAATAGTATAGCCTTTTTTCCATTGAGTGGTCTGGTCCAGTCCGGTCTGGTATTTTGAGCTTTTCCATTGTAAACTGGACCCATTAAACAGTACTGAACCATACCTCTTGGGGTCCATTGAAAAGTGAAATGGAACGTTTAGGGCAGAGCTGCTGTAGCCATTCCCTGATTGGACAGAAAGCAATGACGACATTGGAGAGCGTCAGTATAGAGCTCATAGAGCTGAAGTGTCCAACATTTGTGAGCATTCAGGTTTTTTGGGTTTCCTGTGTTCTCTTTTGGTCTATATTGAAACTAGCTGCACACAACAGCAAGTCCTGGTCTGCGGTGGAACTGCAAACATTCCTTGCCATCCTTGGCGACGGTGTAATGCAGGCTGAGTTTGAGGGATTGTTGGTGCTTTTCTAGTCCTCGCACTGCAATGAACCAATAACACGCTAGCAGTCTACACCACGCATGCGCCGTGAAAGAAACCGATCAGTGGAAGTGAGGTTTAAATGAGTAGAAACACTCACCAGAATTAACTGGACCGTACAATCCACTCCTTACCAAACCATACCGGACCGTACCACTCAGTGGAAACAAGGCATACACTTCTGTACTGCTGGCTCTTTTTTTCAACGCATGCAGAGCAGGACTCACCAGAAGTAAAGATCTCAATTTTATTGGTTCCTGTGTTTGTAGAGATGTGGTGTTTGTGTGTTTATCATCTGACAATTTACAGGGCAATAGCAGAAATGACAGAATGGATCCTTTTCGTTAGCAGAATTTAATCGTTACATGTCTTTATAATAGAGATGGCGAGGGAACCGGTGAAAGGTGCAACAGTGGTGTTACCTCATCTGCTTTCTATTCTTTCACTGCTGCAGTGACTTCCTCATCTTTTGTGCTCTAAAACAGATGCGGTCTGTCTTCATCATGTTGTGTCCTTGTCACGGTTACTAACACATCTTTTTTGTCCTGTAACAAATGTTGAGTTGCTTGTTTTCTGCCTGCTGCTCCCAATGTTCGGCAATTTCTAACTTTTTTGTTCTACAACACATGAACCAGGGTTTTTGTGTTTGTTGTCTCTACAACTTTCATTACCACTTACCTGTGAGGGTCACAAGATTACTGGAGCCTATCCCAGCTACCATGGCAAGTAAGGTACATCCTGAACAGTTCCCCTGTCACTGCAGGACCACAGATTACACTCCCACCTCAGGTACAATTTATTCACCAAACAGCCCGTTTAATATGTTTTGGGGCCTGAGAACCTTCCCATCTGGCGCTCCAAACAGGAAATACCCGCTGTCTCCAAGAAGCCAAAATCCCATTGACTTCTATGGAGAAATATACAGGTATTACTCACTACCAAGCTCACTTTTGATTGGCAATAGTGTCCATCATAAAAACGTTAATTCAGACCAACTAGGACCAATGATGTCGGCTCCCAAAAAAAATGATTACTGAATTCATTTGAGATCATTTGGTTGGAGCCGGAAGTAAATCCATCAGAACTCACCCTATATTGGCAGTTTCATCTGAGCTAAACAGTAGATTCTGAAAAAACATCAACAACTTGATTTTTGCCTAAATTAGCTGAATTTGAAACTGGTGTGCTGCTTAATTTAATATAACTCCACTGATTTCTTTGAGACATGTTTCCCTCTAGCACTCTTCCACAGTTTAAACTGCTGGACCGTGTCTGACTGCTGGAGGTTTTGGGCTGACATGTTGGGACTAACAACTCCCTGAGAAGGTTTGACTGCTGTCTAAGGAAACATCCTCTTCAAACCCTGCTGCGTCTGCATGTGCAACTGCTCCATGTTAAAAAGGTTTCTCAAATATACTGTAAGAAACATTGTTATTATTGTCTGACTGGCTGTATGCTCTCATGTAAATATTGATCTTCTCCCCCATCCTTAAATGTTTGGAAAACCAGATCATTCTTTCCTCATTCATGTTTCTGCTCAACAGGTGACAAATAAAAACATTTCAACACATAACTGAAATCACTTTGAGGACCCAAAAAGGCCCTGGTTCAAATCCCGGCTGGAACTTTTCTGTGTGGAGTTTGCATGGTCTCCTTGTTCATGAGTGGGTTTTCTCAGGGCACTTTGGCTTCCTCCCACAGTCCTAAAACATGCTTGATAGAGTAATTTGTTCATCTAAATTGTTCCATAGTGTGAGTATGAGGCCTGCAACAGACTGGTGACTTGTTCAGGGTGTACCCTGCCTTCACCAAATGGTAGCTGAACAGGCTCAGCAACCACATGACCTTGAAAGGGATTCAGTGGGTGGTTCACACTTCCCAGTAGTTCTATTCATCCTTCTTTCTGCAATGTCTATTGTTTTTGTTCTACAGCACATGAACTAGGGATTTGTGTTCTTACTATTTGCTGCCTCTTTCCTTGTTGCTGCAGTTATTAGTTGTTCTACTTACTAACTTTTGTTTTACTAAAAAACATCCATCAGACTTTCATTACCACTTAGCTGTACAGGGTCACAAAGATGCTGGAGCCTATCCCAGCTACCACAGGGCAAGCAAGGTACATTCTGGACAATTCTCCTTGTCACTGCAGGACCATAGATTACACTCCCACCCCATAAACAATTTAATCATTAAAAAATGTATTCAGCATGTTTTTGGGCTTGGGAGAAGCAATGACTGTATATGAGAACTGGACTGCGTGATCCCTCTGCCCTGGTGCTCCAAACAGGAAGATTCTGCTGCCTCCAACAAGCCAAAATCCCATAGACTTCTATAGAGAAATTAAGAGCTATTGTCAGAATAACTACCATAATTTCCGGGTTATAGAGCGCACCTGATTACAAGTCGGACTTACTCCATTTTGGGGGGTTCAGTCACAATTTATATACACATGCCACACTAGTATACAAGCTGCATGTTGTTACCAACACATATCGGCCCATCAGTCTCACTGAGGGAGAAGTTAACAATGCGTCTGTCATGGCGTCGTTGACGTAGCAGAACCAGATGCTGGAACCCGGAAGAAAACTCACAACAAGGATGACTTTGAATGGGTTCATTTTACCAATGGTAAATAAAGCTTCTGGAGGGGACGTGGATGTATCTCCTCCGTGGAGTGATCTTGATGTCCTTTGAGGCTGATGAGGTTGATGGGGGTGCCGCAAGGACGCGTCGTACCATGGAGCCAGAGGGAGCGAGGCTTGGGCGCTGAGGACAGCGGGACCAGCTTGAGGCGAGGCGTGGACGCCGAGGACGGCGTGACCAGCTTGAGGCGAGGCGTGGACGCCGAGGACGGCGGGACCAGCTTGAGGCGAGGCGTGGATGCCGAGGACGGCGGAACCAGCTTGAGGCGAGGCGTGGATGCCGAGGACGGCGGAACCAGCTTAAAGCGAGGCGTGGACGCCGAGGACGGCAGAACCAGCATGGAGCGAGGAACCAGCGTGACCAAAGGGAGGAACCTGAAGGTGAGCACAAGACGTGGTAAGTATCGAGAACTTGATAACTTTAGCTGAAACTAAAAGGCCAGGCATAAGCACCGGAGTGAGTATAACAAACTGGCGCTGGATACTGGTGATGTCCTCTGGTGCTGGCCTTTTAGTTGTTCCTAATGTGAGGACCAAAACTTATGGTGAGGCTTCGTTCTGCTATTACGGTCCTCGCCTGTGGAACAGCCTGGCGGAGAACCTCAGGGGCCTCATTTATAAACGTTGCGCACAAAAGAAGGCGTACGCCACTCTCTACGCAATAGTTGAGATTTATAAAAAGCAAACTTGACGGGAAAATGTGCGGTCCTTCCCGCAAGCTCTGACCCAGGCGTACGCACAAAAACGGGTAAAATGAGAAACGGCGACACCGTCGGCAGATGGAAGAAACACTTGAAAGTGAAAATGACAATACTGCCTCTCATAAATAACATGAAGACTTCACAAAGCAAGTCTCACAATGAACAGCTACACGAACACCCGTTTGATCGATCAGCAGGGAAACAAACAAAAAAAAATCAAACAAAACTTACAACAGAAATTCAAATGAACACATATTTGCAAAAAGAAAAGTGAAATATGTTCTGCAATATTGGCATGTTGTGCAATTCATCCTCATAAATAATATAGTTAACAGAACGAAATAATTTTACAAAACTGATATTCTCGTCAATGTGTCCGTCTGGCGGAGCAGATATAGGTGCAGACAGACAGACAGACAGACGTATTAATTGTCTACTGGGGAAAGTTGTTTTCATAGTAAAACATTTCTTCATAAGCTACTGAATTATGGTATTCATGCATTTGCCTTTAGTTTGATTTTTTTTCGATAAAACAATTTATGGCGTATGTCTCAACCATTCAGAAAGCAACAATAAATTACATTTGCGCTGAACAATTTCCCATTTCCACGTGGATTATTACCGACATCTGTAGCTTGTCAGATGCAATTAAATGGATGTAAATAAAATGCCCCATCACAATGCGTAATGACGCACAATGGCTGATCTTGTGCTCTTAGAAGATGTGGCAAATGGAAGAATTCGGAGTGAACGCAGCTTTAGACAGCAAGAAGACTTGCTGGCAAACGAGGACGAGTGGCTTATGAGCCGGTTCCCACTTCCTCGAGCCATCCTGTTGGAGCTCTGCGGGGGTATGTCACCCGGTGCATCTGGCGCGTCATTGTCCCCCTCCGCCTCAGTCACCACTCCACTTAAAAGGGATTCCCCAATAATTGCTGCCACTCTCTCATCAAGAGGGGTCAGCTCCGGTGTCCCCTGACCCCCAACCGTGGCAGACACACTCTGGCGATGCAGCGCCAGACGTTTTTTTGCCTCGACTTTGACGTCCGACCATTTCCTTTTTACTTCGGCCACGGTCCAAGGTTGTGAGGCTACAGCATTTACGGCGTCTGCCACCGTTTGCCACTCACACGCCTTTTTGGCATTAGTAATGCCCACACTGTGCCCTCCAAACAAAATTTTTCTCCTCTTTTCCACCTCGCCAACGATAACTTGTACTTCACATTGAGTGAAGTTACTTTTTTTTTTATTTCCTCTCTGTGTTTGCCATGGTTTTGCAATCAATGAATATTTATTTGTGGGCGTTTCACGGACTATTTATGGGCAACTATGGGCGTGTCATGAAGCCGCAAATGCTGCGCTACATTTAAAATAGATTGTGATTTATTAAGGGAAGGATGCGTAAGATGTGCGTGGGAATGGTTTTATAAATCTGAATATTTCTGTGCGTACGCACGTCCTATGTTTCGTCCGTACGCCACTTCTGACGCAAATCCTACACAAAGTTTTATAAATGAGGCCCCAGGGCCGCAGAGACTGTAGAGGTTTTTAAGAAGAGGCTCAAGACCCACCTTTTTAATTTCGCTTTTAGTTGATTTTAACTGCTAATTTATTCTATTAGTTTTAGTATAGGCTATTTTATGTATTTAATTTCATTTTATGCATCTTTTCTTCTCAATTTTATGTTTTTACATACATCTTATGTCTTTAATTTTAGTATCTTATCATGATTTTAGCCCCAGTGTTACTTGTGGGGATCTTTTCTCCAGGGCTTGCCGGCTTGCTCAGTGGTTGTTGCTGCAGTTGTCTCCTTTGCTGGGGCAGCTGGAATTTAACTTTGCAGCTTCACGGCTGTGAAGTGGACCCCAGTGTTGTCCCAGTCTGGGTGGGCACTGTGGCGATGTTCCTATGGCCCAGCTGGCTGCTGTATGAAGAGATTCCCTCACGGCAGAGCCAAGCCTTACTTGTTTGTTTGTTTGCTTATTTATTTGTTTAAAGTTACATAGTCATTACTCTTTGTATGTGGGGGCCATGGGTCATATGTTTTAATGGAAGGGAGTGGGAAGGGTGAAGGGTGGGTTGGGTTTTTACTGTAATGTTGTGTGTTTTCTGTTTTTAATGTTAAAGCGCTTCGAGCTGAGCATGAGAAGCGCTATTTTATGAATAAAGTTTGATTTGATTTGATAAATTTTGTGTTTGAGGGGCGGGGAGGATGCTTTGTTACAGGAGGGGAGGCTTCTGTCCCGCAGCTCTATGTGAACAAGCAGCCGACTTCAGGAGAAACATGTCTCCATCTCACACAGCGGCTTTGGGGCGGTGTGTGAGCTTCTCAAAGCAGAAATGCCGCTCAGGCCTTAGAAACTGTTCAAACAATCACGTGGATTTGTGTTTCTAGTCGTGTCCAGACAAAATAAAGGCTGATGTTATTCCCACATATTTACGTGCAGCCATGCTGCAGATTGCGGCATTTCTCGCATCGATTTATGTTCATCCAGGCTAAATGTTGTTAGCGCATGTTAGCCTTCACCTAACAGTTCTTCCGGCTTTGCTCTGCCACAAAGAAACACTGACCACACAGATTAAAAATAAAATGATGAGCGAACAGGCGCTTCATAATAACCATAACAATAATAAAAGCACGTTTAAAAGATCATCTCGTATATTACGGAGCTGCTAAATAGATGGGCTTGTGTCACTCTGACTCTGGGGTAAATTCACTGCTGACCTTGCGCTGTCCTCTCCGTCACGTAGCAGACTGGCTTTTCCAAACCCGTTGGTGATGGTGGATTTTTTTCACACTGCTTTTAACTTGAAAGCTGCATCATATTGTAGTGGTGGTCACGTGCACGTTGGGTTTAATGTCACCAAAGGATTGTGGGATGCAGATGGGCATGGGTGTGTCTTTTTGTTGAACCATGACTGAAGTGTCTAAGACCCTGAAGTGAGGTCCATGCTGTTTGGCTGCTTGTAGGTGTCTAAAACAAATAGGCTTGTTGCTGGAAGTTGGATCATGCATTCAGCCTCCGCTCCGAGACTGAAAGAGCGCTCACAGCGGCCATCAAATAAATATATAAATATATAAATATATAAATAAATATAATAAATAAAATAACTGCATCATTGGATAAGCCGGAGGGCTGTAGGCATATGACAAAAGTAGCGGTTTATAGTCTGGAAATTATGTTCTTTCTATAAACCTTTTCTAATGTGTCCTTAATTATACTATTTTTGTGATTTTTTTTCTGTAGTGCACGTTATTCAAGTTATAAACTGACCAGGCAGATGCCTCAATTTAAGTATGTGGTCTTACATCAAACGTTGGAAAAAGTTTTATTGACAGATTTTGTGTAGCCTACTTTCAAGTGGTAGGGGTGTGGACTTCCAACAGAGTGGTGAGTGTTTTTTGCGAAAATTTTCTTCACAAAGCCATGCTGAGTATTTAATACTAACATATGTGTAAAACAGGGATGTGCGGTAAGGTGAGGCAGTGCTTCATCTTACATCAAAAAATGTATCCTAATGATAAAATTTTTTTTTAAGCATAACTAATCATTTTAATCTTCAAAATTGCTCTACTGTATGTTGCATATTTTCTATTCAATAACAGCACAGGCTGCAAGGAGAGGCAGCGTTGAGCTGTGCTTCACGGCAGATTGCACAATCCCATTCAAACAGGGTTGAATGCGTTTACTTGGCGAATACTAAAAATCAATACTTTATTTAAAAAAATATATACACTGTGCACAATTGTATTAGATGTTATCACTTTCCGTTTAATACATTTAATGTTTGTCTCATTTATTTTGTGTTAAAATGGGACATAAAACCGCACTAAAAAGACAGACGGTGAGGCATGCAGTGGCAATGCATATTCTATGTTTGCTTTGACTGACTGCAGAAATGGCAGATATATTCGTATTAAAAATGATTCAAAGTTGGACTTGAATTCAAAACATGAAGTAATAAATGTTGAATGTCCAATGGTGGACCGGAGAGACTTCTGAAACTAAAAGAAGATAAGGAATCTTACACAAAAGTCACAGAGATTTTTGTCAAGAAGGAGAGACAAATTAACATCATTTCCAATTCAAGGTTTGATGACCAGTGTGTGTGTATGTGTGTGTGTGTGTGTGTGTGTGTGTGTGTGAGAGACCATCCTCCATGACAGTGTCTGCTACTGTGGCATTCACCTCCAGAAGCGAGGAATCTCACTGCACCAGGGTCTGCCACAAGGTCGATGGAAGTCTGAGATGAGGAAGGGGTCGAGAATTTTGTCAGAGTGGACCCATGAACATTCTCCTGGTCCGTACTCCACCCAGTTCAGCAAATATTGCAGCTGTCCCTCCCTGCGCCAGGAATCCAGCAGCTCCATGAACAGGTAGGCCTCTTGGTTTCCAATGCTCAAAGGGAAGGTGGACACATTGGAAACCTCTGAAACTCCATCTCCAGGTCCTCCAGGGGGGTTTAACAAGGAGAAGGGGGGTGAGACATGACGGTGGGGCACCAAGCAAAGGGGTATGAGACAAACGTGATTGGTCTGATCATTTGAAACGGCCCCTCATACCTGGGACTGAGCTTCTTGCTTCTTGCTTGACTCAGACCTTCTCTGCGATGACGATTGGCTTGTTCAGTGGAGTTGCACATGAGCCACCTTCCACGTCTCTACACATAAGCGAAACCAAGCATCCACTGCTGGTATTTCTAATGGAGCTCCAGACCAGGGAAAGAATGATGGCTGTACTCCCAGCATGCATTAAAAGGGTGACAGGCCAGTGGACGCCTTTGAGAGAGTTCTGGGCATTCTCGGCACAAACTAGAAAATGGCTCCAGTGCTCTTGATGGTCATGACATAATGTCTGAAGAAACCTGATAATTTCTTGATTTAACCATTCGACCTGACCGTTGGATTGGGGTGGTATCCTGAGGTGAGGCCCACATTGATTCCCAGACCAGTTCCCCTCTCGGCATACACAAGGCATGCCGGGAGGTGAAGTGGGGGCCTCAGTCTGACACAATATCTTCTGGAAGGCTGTACTTTCTAAAGACATGTTTTAACAGTTGCTTTGTGGATTCCAGTGCCGTAGGTAGTTAGGTTAATGGAATGAGTCTGCACGCCTTGGATAATCTATATACAAATGTCAAAATGGTGTTACCTTACAGAGTCTACTGCGATGTGCCCCCATGGGTGACAAAGAATTGACAGGAGTTACAGGAAGCCAGCCAGACACTGGCCCACACTGGGTAACAAACTGGACCACATCTGCCTGTTAATTCTGACATGATTTCTCACTGCACCAGACTAAGGACCAAGGCAGAAGGGACCATGGATTCTACTGGGTGTAGCTAATAAGGAGATAGAGGTTTGGTGAAATTCACATTTTTCTCTCTTTTGGCATTCAGGTTGGGGTCGATGAGGCCTTGGAGAACCTGCTGGATGTGGGTGACATGCTCCTCAAAAGTTGAGGAGTAGACAAGGATGTAATTGATGAAGACTACGTAGACAGGGTGTTGTAGCATGTCTCATACAACATTGTATACAAGTGCCTGGATGGGCATTATAGAGTCCAAAGGGCATGACTACGTATTCAGAATGGCCTGTGGGGATTGAGAATGCCGTTTTCCATTTGTTACCCTCACGGATGCGGACCAGATTGTATGTGTGACCGAACGCCCTCTTACATTTGCACCCCAAATGGAGACTGGATTTGATAGAGGTTAAAAACATACAATTTATTAAAAACTTGACACAGGTTCCATAAAAGAGAAAGTTAAAATAGACTCGGACAGTTGGACCGCACTCCAACACTGCATGAGGGCGGCTGCCTCCAAGATCGCCTCAGCCCCACTGCACTGGCGGGTAGCCACAAACACCACCAAGGGAGATCTCTGATCCAACTTTCACCAGGAGTACCTGCTCAGGGCCCAAATACACACAAAAACACACCACAACCCAAACAGTGATTAAAAGAAAATACAAAACAGAAGAGGTGCACCTGAGCAGGTCACCACCAATTTATGGGCTGAAAACAGGGGGGTCCCCCTTACACAATACTATATATGGCACCCACCAGCTACCATAAGGATAAAAGGAGGAGGCAGCCACCTTCAGCCAGGTCCAGATACCAAGATACTAAAAATGAGCACAAAACAGTTTAAAAATGGATAAAAGCAAGGGTGTCAAGCTTGATTAAAACATTAAAAACAATGACTAAAAACACTACAAGCAAAACAGCAGTGGCAGCTCTGCTGGAGAAAGAAAAATAAGTTAGTTCTCCCTGGGACAAACACATGTTTACAAACCCTTATGTTACCTCTCATGCCCCAGTGTCAGAACTCATGCCACCACCGAGGCCAAACCAGGAAGCCAGCATCTAGTTGGAACTCCCACAGCTGCTATTTATCAGCCTCATGAGCCAATCACAGCTCAACAGACAGGTGCTGGCCATGAATGTTCATCTATGGAACACCATGAGGGACAAACTACCACCCACAGCCCTGTCTATCACATATGCAGTGGGTAGGTCGAGTTTGGTGAAATATCGAGCCTTGCACAGTTGTTCTAGAGCTGAGGGAACCAGTGGCAGGAGGTGGTACAGTTTTACTGTGATCTCATTAAAGTTATGGAAGTCAATGCAGGGTTGTCCTTCTTAACAAAGAAGAAACCTGCGGATGCAGGGGATGTGGAAGGCTGAATGAACCCCTAGTGGAAGAACGTTCTGCTGGAGTTGGATCTCACTCTGGAGACACTGATGTTAGCAGAACTTAGAGGTAACTGCAAGTTCCTGCAAAGACTAGATGATGGTAGGGTCGTGTGTCTCCAGCCAGGGAAAACCCAGCGAAAAGAATCTATGGAGAAGAGCCGTATGACTTATGATTATACTTATGATTAGTCAGGGTGTTGAGTTGGATATCTTGAATGATAAACTGGATTGCCATCTAGGGCAGAAACTGCTACCCGTGACTTGCAGGTAAGCAGAAGAATGTTATTAGTACAATGAAACCTTAAATCAGTGAGATTGCCAGCTGCCCCCGAGTCAATCATGGTCATGGTCCCGGACGCACCACAGCCTGTTCCAGTGGTGGTCCCAGATGCACCCGAGCCTGTTCCTGTTCTGGTGGTGGTCCCGGATGCACCACAGCCTGTTCCAGTGGTGGTCCTGGACGCTCCCCGACCCATCCCTGCTCCCAGGAGGGTGCTGGATGCACCCCGACCCATCCCTGCTCCCAGGAGGGTGCTGGATGCACCCCGACCCATCCCTGCTCCCAGGAGTGTGAGTGTTGCACCCCATCCCGTCCCAGCTCCTAGGGGGGGTGCCGGACGCACCCCGACTCGTCCCTGCTTCCAAGGGGATGCCGGACGCACACTAGCTCGACGACTGGCCCAACCCGACGGAGCTTGACGACTCAGTCGACTTAATGCCTGACCCGCCACCTGACTGCTGGCCTGACCCACCTTCTGACCGCTAGCCTGACCCGTCTGACCTATTTACTGACAACTTAACAGACTCCGCAGACAGGCCCGACCTGCCGGAGCTCGACAACTGGCCCGACCCGCCGGAGCTCGACAACTGGCCCGACTCACCGGAGCTCGACAACTGGCCAAACCTTGAGTCTGCCACACTGGTCCTGAACTCTATGCCTGACCCAACATCAGCTTTGGAATCCCGGCCAGCACCTGAACCACCAACGCATCCTGACTTGACCATGCCAGCCCCAGACTTTATGCCTGACCCACCAGTTCCATGTTTGCCTGGTCCCCTAGAACTGCCTCGCCTGACGGCGCGGCGTCCCGGATGTTTTCTGGACCCACCTCGTCTACCACGCCGGACATCGCGGCCTCCTGGCCGTCCTCCAGACCCGCCTCGCTGGACAGCACAGCCTCCCGGTCGTCCTCCAGACTCATTGTCTCGGCCTCGCTGGTGTGTCCTGCCCGGTCTCCTAGGACTCTGTTGCCCGTCAAAGTCTGTCCTCCGGGCCCCCTCCTCCTCGGTTGACTTTTGAAACCTCGGTGCGGTTCCTTGAGGGGGGGGGGGGGTACTCTCATGGTTTGGGTTTCTTTATATTGGCTTTTGCTTTCCGTTTCATTTCTGTCATGTTTGAGTTCTGTTTCCTGTTTTATTTTAAGGTTTCCTGCATGTCATATTTTTGAGTTTTACTTCCCTGGTTCCAATCTCTCCTGATCGTTGTCACCTGGGTGTCTTCAGTCCTGTCTTTATTTAAGTCTTGTCTCTGCCTTCCTCATGTGCTAGTCCATACCGTCTCTTCCCTGCTGTCTTCTGCCATGTTTTCATGTTTTGCCCAAAGTAAGTTTCGTTTTTTTTTTCCTGCTCTGCAGCACTTTTTGTTAGTTATTAAACCCCTTGCCCTGGAACCGTGTGCCTCCCGTCTCTGCATTTTGGGTCCTTTGTGCTCACCAGCCCTCCCTACCTGACATCAATATGGTAAATGCAGATCAGTTATCCATAAAAGAATAATGTATATGATTAAAAAAACAATACAATATCAGTAAAATAGACATGACACTGTTTCAAAAATCTTTATAGCAAAAATTGATCAAGTATCAAAAGTTAAAATATGTTCAAATGATGTTACAGTATGAATCAATTTTTGGAGCAAGTGAAGTAATATCATTAGAAATCAATCAATTCAACCATCTTGACTGAATCATTAAACATAGACATATTAATTAAACATATTAAACATTGTGAATCAATCTGAAGCAGTAAGTACAAAGTAAAAGCTTCAAAGTAAAAGAAAATCTTCATATACATAAAATCACTGGGAAACTTCAAACTATAACATCGAAAAATAATCATGACTCATATCTGAAAATCAAATTCCAAAGCTACTTTAGAAATGCAAAATGATGCAATAAAGACAAAGAAAACTAAAACTAATTTAGGCTTCTCACATCCACCTCAACAATGGTATTCATTACCTAAAGTGGCATTACAACTTCAAATTCTGTGAAGGCAAATATTTTTGACCTTGCCATGATATTTCAACTGTTGTCATAACAACATTATGTCAAATCGGCATTGAGCTGTCTGTGGATGTTTCCATTTCTGTGACACTTGTCACAATGTTTAAAACTTCTGAAAAGACTACTCTTGCAGATAGTGATCGAGACATGTTGCTAGGGAAACAATAGTTAATTCTTATGAAATTTTAGTGATTCTCGTCTGTGGCTGAATTTGAGGGAAATATGACATATTCTTACTGTAGCCATGGCAACATTCCAAGGAATAACTCATTTTTGACCAGGGCAAAGATGCAAGCCAATTTTGGGATGCTATGGAGCAAACTCAGGGTGAAAATTCCTTTTTCCTTTTTTAAAGTAACTGGAGCTGCCTCCTTATTAACAAGACTAGTAAAAAAAAAACATTATAGCAGAAAAAAATAAAATTAGTGATCAAGAAGGAAACTGTCCTTCCACTTTAGAAGTGGGGCTTTGTTTCTAACTTGGGCTTGGAGATAATAAATACAAGAAAATGTGATACGATTTCCCACAGCCAGCCAAAGGAAACAGTAAAAATAAGGTGCTGCCTAATGCTCTATGACTCCTTCATGAATCACTTACATGGGGTAAAGAAAACACGAAGAGGGAATTTATAGAAAACCAGCAGAGTCTGCATGGGCAAGATTTTTCCTCTTTAATTGGAACTGTGAATCAATACCTGTAATTACTTTCACTAAGCTGCTTTGACTCCTGAAGGAACCACTTTCAGCTCCTCTCAGGCTTTGTTTTGCATGCTATGGGGCTGCTAATGACACACAGGCAGGAAGTGGAGACTTTCAGAGCAGTCTGCAAGTCAAAGTGTTCATTGCAGGATCATTTAGGAAAAAGACGGTAATGTTGCTTTTCCCGTGAAGTTGTGACATATGGACTTTTGGTGACCTATGTCTGCATGAACCCACTAAAGTTCCCAGAGTTCTACCCGACTGTGTTTCATAAAAAAGTCCCTCTTGCCCGGATGGTTGAGCGAACAGCACATACCCATTTCGCTTTTTCCATGTTCCAACTTAACGTATATTTGACATGTGGAGCTGCAGGCTAAGCTTCAGAGATGGAAGGTCAGCTCTCAGAGGCACTTTTGTTGCTCCACAACTCTCATATCAATACATGAAAATGTGGCAATACTTTGAGCCCCTCATGTTTATGCATGAGGGACTTTTTCTCTTTTTTTTAATGGCGAGAAAAGCTGGCTGTTCAAGTGTGTGCAAAAAGCCTCTTGGCTGTCCTGTGTGGGAGAAAGCCAGTGATCCTGAAAAGAATGTGGACCTTAAAGCGGTGTCGTGCCAGCACACCTGATTCACATTAAACCCATTATCTCTGGTTGTCCACTCAGCCTGCATCCATTTTTCATGGCTGTTACATCAGGCAATAGACTGGCAACCGATGTGATGCTTATTCTAAAGCAGGGAGCTCATTCAGAATCATCTGTGTTGAAATTATGTGCTTAGGATCAAAAGAGAGAAATACAGAATGAGATCTAGAGGACTCTATGTTTTATGTCTGCTAACATATTTTTTACCACCTAGAAAGTTGTGTCTTTTGTAACCAGGTTCACTTTATTGAAAGCATTCAGCCCTGACCCATTTCACAGCTGGATAGACACATCTGCTCATCCATCCATTCAGGCTTATTTGTTCCTGCTCCCTTGGTTGATTAAAAATCTTAACAGTCATGGAAAAAGCCCAGAATGCCTGTCCTGCTGGCTGAGGGTGCAGGCTGTCATTTTTTGTAATCATTATATCAATAACGTCCATGTGCAAACCGCATTCAGGACAGAAATGTTTGGAGCTTCAGCTCTGAGAATTAAAAAAAGGAGGAATTCGCTTAGTTATTTTCTTTTTCTGGTGCAAAAACCTTCGTTGAATTGCATCTTCAGGAACTCTGCAGATAAGAAATGATGGAAAAGCTTGACTCAGTTATTAACTTTTTTTTTTTGTCTAGTGTCAATCACTGCAATACTGCCTTTATTAAATATTTAAAATGATACAATTAGCTCCACCCACCTGGTTTATTGTTGTGCATAGTCTTACAGTTGTCGTTCACATCTCCGCATATCCGTTCAGGACTGGCCACAGCGATGCAGTGATATCTGTTGAATTGAACACAGGATTTGAACTTGGTGAGAGAAAAAAAAGGGTTTGTGTTTCCTTTATTTGATCTTGTCTGTGGTTCTGTTAGTTTACATTTGTTTGGATGTGATTCTTTTTGGTGCTTTGGTGACCCGTGTTTCCTGTCATAATCACATCTGGTTTGCTGTTTCATCAACACAGCTGTTTCCTGCTCTTTTAATTGGTCTTATAGTCAACGAAAAACATCTTTGCTTGTCATCTATTTTAGTCCCACCATCTCGTTCAGTCATGCTTGAGGTTTTTTTTTGGCGATGCTGTACATTTTCAGCTCTGATCCTTCAGTTATGATTTTCCACAGTTGCCACAAAGAGAAACAAAGTCACAAACCTGCCCCATTCATTTTGCTAACTGACTGATATTTAACACCAATGTGCCCCAAAATCTTTATTAACACACACAAACACTGTGAAAAGTATGTTTTATAATGTTCTAGTAGCATTTTTCTGATGATAGTGGATAAATTAATAAAATTAAGACTAGAACTGCATTTCTGAGTTTGTCTTTATTCAAACAGTTTTGAATCAGGAGTAGACAAAAATACTGTTTAAAAAAGCTTGCGTTTGTGGCGTAGAACCAACAATCAGCTCCCTGCTCTGCTCCTTTCTGATGCATCCAGTAAACAAAAATATCAATGAACGTCTTTTTTTTCTGTCTGAGCTGGACTCTGCATCAAAACTGTACAGCTGGATAACTCCAATATTTGGATTTGGGTTTGAAAATAGCTTATGTAAAGCCATCAAAGCAAAATAATATAATAACTAGACAAACAACAGAAAAATATATAAATATCTATCCATAGATATATCAAACATAGAATAATTGTTCACAAAACTGACTGGAAAATATCCAAACGTCCACACACTGCTCTTAATCATAAATAAACATGTTAGCTCTTTTGCATATAGTTCATGACTTAATGAAATATTATATATAATGTTGATAATAAATCATTTAAATCACATATCGGGAAACAGAATGACATGATTAGAAACAAATTACTTTAATCACCTTCAATAATTTATTGATTGATTTTATTATTTATATTGCTCACCATTTTCGTTTCATCGCTAATGCCAGGCTGGGAGTTTGAGGGGCTGTAAGCTAGCGAGAGAGAATATAAACAGATGCATGATGGGAAGTGGAGGTGGACTTACTACTTGCCAACATTCCCACCAACTACTGAAATTTTTGGGAGATGTTTGCGAATACCTGAGTACTCGGATACTCTTTACAGCCCTACCAGCGAGCCAATCACATCAGCAGTTTACAATGATTTTGTTGGAATGACAGAGACCCCCCCCCATTAGTTTACTTTTCATTAAAAATTTTCGTTAAGGCTTCTAACAGTTTTTAAGGTAGACATTCTTGGATTAAAGTGTTGTGGCACATAATCCTTTGAACTTTGATTGGAACTTTGATTATTTTAGGCCATTTTCACATCATTTTGACCTTGTTTTGGCTTTCTTTGTGGATTTAGGCATTTTTATTTTGTCACTACGGGTTTGATCATTTGTTATAATATAATCAAAAATATATGTGTAAAAAAACAAGCTGGGGTTGTACTAATAAGATGGATTTCAAGCATTGCAACAAAAACTGTTTCAAAGACAAACTAATAGAGCAAATGATAAAGAAGAAAAAAACCTCAACCTTGGACTAATGATCTTTTTATTTTATTTTTTTAAATGTGTATGATGCAATGACATGTGCAATATTACAATTTAGTAAACAAATGCAACATTGGTACTTGTGCCAGATCAAGGAACAGAGGAAATATCCAAGTGTTCCTGGGATCTGGATTCCTCTGGGCACATGGAGACCACACATCCATGCAAGTCATACTTTGAGAGAAGGAGAAGCGGGTGAGGCAGGGGAGTTTGACTCCTCACTCAGTTCAGGGGAGAGGGGGAGGCTCAAAGGGAGTGTGAAGAGTTCATTTTCTGATTTATTAAAAAGACAGAGAAAAAAAACACGTCCACAGCAGAGAATAAAGGAATGCAGTCTCCACTGGGGCCTGGATCCTCTACTTGATTTGCATAAAGGTCTGCACATCAAAAGTCAGGGGAGGCCTCATTAAATATTCAAATTCAGTTTGTTGGAACTCCATGGGAGCTTTATGAAAGCCTGCTGGAGTCTAGGAAAAAAAACAGAGAAATCTCTTATTTTCCACCGGTCAGTTCTGCTGTAAGACTGACAGGCTGCTGTTGTGTGTGCATCCCAGGAGAATACCGCTCTGACAAGTAACAGCTGAGCTGAGCATGACAATGGACGTGTTGAGGAAGATGTTTGCCCAATAATGAAAGAGCCCGCAGAAGAAGCTGCTGCACTTCTGCCTGGATAGAAGAAAAAGCAGCAGCAGTCTGACTGGCTGCTGCTGTTGTCACATGCAACATGGAGTTTCTGTGCAGCTGCAGGCATGCCAATATATTTAGAATGCCTCCAAAAGGACTGACACTGTTTGACTACCATAGGGCTTCACATGAGTCTTCCTCCATCCCCCATACCAGTTTACTCAGCTATAAAAGAGGGGTTTTCTGTACAAAAAGGGTGGCTTTGGTAAAGTGTATGGATTATTTTGGCGTGCACATATGCTGAGAGGGAAGTGCAATAAATCAAATTAAAAAGTAATACTTCTGCTGCATTTCTAGAAAAAGTAATCGCTTGCTTATAGCATTGTACACAGATTGCCTATTCATCATCTCATTGCGGGTCGGACTGGATCATCAAATATAAAGAATATCAGGTAAGGAGGAGGGAACTGAGACTAGCACTATAATTAATATGCACTCACTTTGGATGCAAATGTGCTTTAAATTCATATAACAACAGCAAAAGGTTTTTAATATACAGAAACATGTCAGTTTTTTGGCTGATACCTGGAACTACATGTACACTTGTGACTATTTTTTGAAAAAAGTCAGAATAAAATAGTCAAAAATGGATGGATGGATGGACAGATGGATGGAAGATGATAAAGGTAATGGTTGCTTCACAAGGTGTACACATCTTTTTTTGGGTAGCATCATATATGAAGTGTGTTGTTAAAATGACTACTCTGTTTCTCCTTGATGAAGACACTGTATTTCCATTTTTTACCCAGAAACACAATGCATAAAAACAGTTTGCAGCATCTTCAGGCAAGAGTCGGGTCAGGTGGTAGGAGATAGAAGATCGGGTCCAAATACAACACTCAGTAAGGAAGGAAGAGTGGCACAAACAACACTTGGCATTGAGCTCTCAGTGATAGTTTCAGTTTTCTGTGGTTGATGAACGAATGAGAGTTAGGTGTGCAGCATCCAGAAACTAAGCACTGGGGCTTCTGGGAGATGTAGTATGGCTAGAACGAGGTCAGGGCGCTGGCCTGTCCGGGTGGCATCGGTGGAAGTTGCTGACCAGGGTCGGGTCAAGGAGGTCCCCAGGGGCGACCCAGTAGGGTTCTTCTTTTAACAGCTAATTAGGACAATTGACCTTTTTAAGGAAAATGGATTTTGTTTGGGTGTTACTCAGACAGCATACAGTCATAAATGTGGGCCTTTGTGTTCTGATCTTCAGAATGTCTGCCCATTGGGATGGTTTTTATGAAGTGAACGACCCTGGGAGTATTTCTGGGAGACAACTCTAGCAGCGCATTTACCTAGTTACTCCCCCCTGAGGGCAGTTCAGTCTAATCAACTCACCTGTTCAGCGTCCTACTTAAGTCCATTCCCTCTTCATCCTTTTCCCTGAGCTCTGCGTTCATCACCCCACCCTCCTCCCCGGCTTCCACCTGTGAGCTCCGTTGGGGGTAGTTTAATACCCAAAGTTTTCAATGGAGATCTTTGTTTTATGTATCTGAACGGAGCCTTATGCCAAATTAAAAGAAATATGGAATAAATCTTCTTTAATGCATGAGTTGTCTGACTGAAATAATCAGATTTTTACTAGAAACATCACAAGAGAAATCATTTTACTGGTTTACATGCTCAGCAGCAACCAGGTCTCCAAACCTCTGAATGCAGCATCATCATGGTTTTCCTCCAGCTGCTCCTCTGTACGTTGAGTCTGCAGAGTTGAGGATCTAGAAGTTCTCTTAGAGGAAGATTTTTATTTTGGTCCTGGTAGAAGTCTAACTCTGGAAAACAGCTTTACCTAATGTTTTATCCTGTTATGCAAACCAGGTTTCTGCTTTATAGGTTTTTCAGAAACCAAGTTGCTTAAGAAAGTTGTAAAGCTGACATGATCCTCTGATTGATCCAGTCTAAAAAATTAGAAAACCTCAAACTGTTCTAACTTTTACTTTGAATTCATTCATTTGTGCTTAAATTCATCCAAACGAAAAACTACATGTTGTAAAGATCTTTGGCTTTGTCAAGAAAGAAATTCGAGGTCTGTTAAAAGATTATTTATTATAAAATGCCTTTCTAATAATTCACAAAGTCTTTTTAAAAGAAGACCACAACAACAGAACAACAGTTATAAATAACAATGCAGTGAAATATCAAAAGATAAACAATAATTCTCAATAATGTGCCGAGCTGTTATCAAGAAGCTTCTAAAAATAAGATTGAATACAGAACTATTTACAAAAATGACTGAACTTTGGACAAAAACATTGGTTTTAAGTCTCTGAGAACAGTGGAGGAGGAGGGGCGGAGCCTGAGTTTTCTGGCCTTCTGCATTGCCTCTTGACCTGGTGAAGGTTTCCAGGTCCAGACTGAAACACAGAAGAAAACTCTTTGAGTTGATGTAAAAGGAAGCAGTGGATGTGAGCGTGAAATAGTTCAGGTGTTTGTGTGACAGAACAAGTGAAGCTTCAGGAGATCTGTGAAGGAAGCCCAGCTTTCAAAAGAGGAGGAGCTTCCTGAAAAGTCTGGAGACTCCTGCTCTGATCACATCCACCACCTGATTCCTCCATCATGGAAACACAAACTGTCTTTGACTTCCTGTCTCACCTTCACCTCTGGCAGCAGGAGGAGCGGCAGCAGCAGCAGCAGCGAAAACAGAAGCAGTCCTTTTTCTTTTCCTCTTTCCCTAAAAACAGTCTCCATGTAACCAAGTGTATGTTTGTGAGTGTGCAGAGTACACATACATAGTTTTGAGCGCTGCTCCACCCAGGATGCCTCTGTTGGAACAGCTTTCTCTCCTGGTGGGCCTCCTGGAAGTATTTGTCCTTGTTCTCAGGAGGAAGAGACGTCCACTGTGGAGAGAAGACATCCTGTCAGCTGCTGAACAAACATGTGAAGAAGATCTTTCTGAAAATCAAACATGGCCGCCGGCTCTTACTCTGTCACCCAGGACTTTGTTCAGAGCTGCGCTGTTGGTGATGTTCAGCTCTGCTTTGACCTTTGACCTCTGCTCCTTTAAAAAGAGCATGAAGGCATTGGGAGGCTTCTTAATGTATTCCTGGTTGCTTCTGCAGACAAACAGAACAGGTGAGCTGAGAGCTGACATGCTGCCTCTGTGACAATCTGACTGCAGACTAGGGCTGGGAATCACTGGGTACCTTACGATATGATACAAAATGTGATACATTGCTCACGATAACAATACTATCATGATATGGCAATAATATGATAATCGATATATATCTTCCTCAAAAACTCACCATATATCAAACTTTAAGAAAGAACTTGAAAAAGTGTTTTTTAGGAAAACATTTCCCCACTTATTTTTCTCTTTTTAACATAGTGATAATGAACAGTTTGGGTCAAACAGTGCAGTAAGGCATATCATCCAAACTAGTTTGAAGTTTTCTAGGGGAACAGCAGATTGCACCGAGTGAGTAACTCACAACATTTTTGAAACCATTCAAGAATACTGGCCTTGTCATAAAAACACATAATTCTCCTGTATATCCTTCAACAAAGCTCTGCATATTAACCAGATCTCGACTGTACAAAAACACACATTTAAAGTACCACTTCGAGCTACTTTAAGCTATTGTAAAAGCGTTCCCAGTGGTCTTGAATTGGTGATTATGCAGTTTTTTTAGAAAAAAAATTGTTTTCTGGGACATGGTTTCTGCAGTTCAGTTGAAATTCGTCTTCAAGTTCTTGACAAGGCTGTTATTGCAGAGTTAACCTGCCCTAATTTCCCATCATGCCATTTTTACGCTCCCGTTAGCTTACAGTCCCTCACAACCCCCAAGCAACAGAATTGGCAAGCAATATTGGAGCTATCCAGCCTTATAGATGTGAGCCAGATGCCAACTCAGACGAGGAGAATGAAGACAAGCGGAGCAGGGAGCTTGTGGCCTGCCAAATGTAGCTTATACGTAACAACTACAAGCTTTCTCAAATGACATCTTTTCATCTGCTCCTGATTCATCCCAATTTGAAAAGGTAAATACTCAGAAACGCAGTTTTATTCTTAAATCTTATTACAATGTTGTGTCATCATAAAAATGCTACATTTAAAAAAGTAACTCTTATTGGAGTGGATCCCCCATTAAAATAAAATAGAAGTTTGGGTGTTTTTAACATGTTGCAGTATTTTTCTCATGATGAGCATGTTTAAAAGAATATGTTTAAAACTGCATTTCTGAGTATTCACTCAAATCGGATGAATCGGGAACAGACAAAAAAAAAAATGCAGTTTGAGAAAGCGCTCTATTGTGACGCACCACATTAAATGAGGTGGGCCAGAGTCTCACTGCTCTGCTCCATTCTGATGTGTCCACTTGCAGAAAAAAAAACATATCCATTAACATCTTCATTAAACTTGTCTGAGCTGGAATCTGGATTTAAACTGCATGGCTAGAAAGCTTCAATATTGCTCACCATTTTTATCAATACATTTGCAATTGAGATGTTGTGGCAGCTCACGTTTGTTTGATCTCCCAGGATGGGACTGTGGCTTGTCATCCATTTTGATCCTTGTGCATCTGCTGTCACTATTGCCTCATGGCTGCAAGATTTTCATTCATTCATTTTCTACCGTTTTATCCCTTTTGTGGTCACGGGGCTGCCGGAGCCTATCCCGGCCACTTGTGGGCGAAGGCAGGGTACGCCCTGGACTATTCGCCAGTCTGTCGCAGGACCACAATCACACACCCATTCACTCTCACACTCACACCTAGGGACAATTTTGAGTTGTCAATTGACCTATGAAGCATGTTTTTGGATGGTGGGAGGAAGCCGAAGACCCCAGAGAAAACCCACGCATCCATGGGGAGAACATGCAAGGCTGCAAGAGACCAGGCAAACTCTCAGACAGACGAGCAAGTGAACATTTTGTCAAGTTAATCAAGGTAAGGTTTCAGTGAAGGAAACATTTGCCTTACTCCCAATATTTCTGGGCAAGTTGAGCGTTGAAATGCGAACTTGCACATTGGGAGTTTCTATCAGTCCCTAATGCTGCAGCCCTCATCTTCTTTTAAAGGCAATTCTGATCATGTTATGTTTATTTGTTTTTGTCACACATGGGAACCAGCATCCAAGGTTTTCTTGATGGGATCACAGAACGCCAACAACCATTCCTACTTGCAGAGGGGTCTCAGAAGTGTGATTCACAAGTACTTCATTGTGATTGACAAACATGCAATACCTTGCAAGTCACCTAGCTCTCTTGCCTGTTTTGATGAGCTTTTCAAAGCTCACTTTGTGTTTAGCACTTCATATGACCCTGATCTGGTCAATGTATATAAGACCTTTTCTGTTGCAAAGCCTTTGATTTACAGATGTCATACAGAGATGGTGATGCAAATTATTATATCGTACCGTACTGTTTCTTGTGAAAATAATGAAATAAATGTGGCTGTTTAAACATTGATTTTTTGTTATTATTTTTTATTTATTGTTTTACCAAACTATAAATGTATATTTTTTACACTGTTGCATAGTGACTTCTAAGTAAAATTGCATTCTAATTTTAATTCCAACAAGAAGTAAAACTTACGACTAAGTTTTAAGGCCAGCTTACAAAAACATTTTTTTTAAATTACGACATTTAAGTCGTAAATTTATGAGAAAGAAAGTCATGACTGTTAAATTACGAGACTTTAATTGGTAAATCTACGAGAAAAAATCGAGTAAATTTACAAGATAAAACTCATAAATTTACAAGTTTTTTTCTCGTCAATTTACGACTTAAAATCTCATAAATTTACAATCAAAAAGTCAAAGATTTACAAGGAAAAAACAGTTTTCCGTTCCTTAGGCAGAAGCCTAGCTTGAAGATAAAATATTTGGAGCTTTTTGTGAAGCTTTATTTCCGGATAGGTTTAAAAAACAAATAGATTCTGAATGTTTCGGCGAGTCAAAATCAGATTATTTTCAGTGGAGCCGGCTTTCCGGGGTTCGTTGTCAGTAAAGCGGAGTTTCATATGTAAATTAAGGAGCTCAGAGACACATTTGGGTGTAGAGGACCGCTGCAGTCTTTATTCTCCTTTTCATTCACACACCCTGAAGTTCATCAGTCACCTTACGTCATGAACCTGTCATCCGAACATCAATGCGGAAGTAAACAGTGTTCCATACGCCCCCTCCTCCAGATGAAACGTCCCGTTTCAACATAAAACAATAAAAAGGAATGAAATTAGTCTGCTATATTAGCAGAAGAACGTTGACAATGTCACAAAGGCTACGTTCAAACTGCAGGGCTTAATGCTCAATTCCATTTTTTTGCAAGGCCGTTCACATTTCCGAGTAAATGCGAACTTTTTTTATCTCCTGCGTGACTGTGAAATGATCCAGAAGTGACCCACATGCATAGAAAAGTACTCAACGGTGAATTACGTCACTCGTTGTTTGCGGAAGTAGCTAACGTTAACAATGGATGTCAACAACAGTGTTGTCAAAGCGGAGCTCTTTTTGCATTATTAAATTCATTTTCACAAAGGAACCAGCACAATTACAATCTTTTCATTTTAAGAAGGCATTGGAGCTTGGATTGTCTGTACCTACTGTTGTGGAATGGGGATGTGTATGTGCTGGGCCCGTGCATGCGTGGAAGAGAGAGGAGAGAGCGCGTGCAGCGAGGTAGGGAATGAGAGGGGCAATGGGGGCGTGCATTCATATTGTGTGTTACAGAGGAAGGAGAACGGTAATAAAAGAAGGCTTCCCCCAGAAGAACTTCTATTGACTCTTGACTGACCCGCTCTGGAGAATCTGAGGGTCCCAACGGGGAAGTGAACCCTGAAGGAGGATTCGCCTTTGGTCCCCTACGCTTTTGCCCACAGTCTGAAAGGGGAAAAAAAGTAATGGCGGGAAAGGTTCAACACAACGCTCGGCCATTTCGCTGGAAATCTTTTCAAAAACCGCCTGGTTGCGATAAGAGCCCTTGAGTTTGGCCTGAATAGATCTGTCACCCCAAATATTAATCCAATCGGTGACCTCGCTTCCCTTCCACTGACTGGTCTCAGCAGCATCGTCTGCCATGATTGATGTTTATGTTCTCGCCTACTTCAACGCAGAATTATGACTTTTTTAGTGTATCAGTGACGTACGGGTCGGATACATGCGGCCTGGCCGTTCAGACGGAGGTCGCATTTCAAAAGATCGGATACGTATCGGATTCAGGACCACATACCCAAGTGGCCTGGGTCGCATTTGAAAAGATCAGATCTGTGTCGTTCAGACTGTCATGAAAAGATCAGATACAGGTCACATAGGGGCAAAAAAATTGGAATTGGGTGGTTTCAGCCTGCAGCGTGAACGTAGCCAAAGTGCTCCTCCTCAGACGGAAGCATCACACAAATGTAGAGATCTTGTCTTTGTTGGAGAAAGAAAGGATTTAAGTGGACACCTGCAGGGATACAGATGACTTCATCGGGCTGCAGAGATCCTGCAACCCACCCATCAATAAATAAAACATTTATAAATCATGAATGAGTGTCCAAACATTTGGAACATAATCAATAAACATTCAGCTTACCTGATCAATTGAGTTTAGTCGTCTGCTCTGCTGCGTGGCGTTCACTTGCTGCTGCACTGTATACTCACTTCGACTTTAATTTTGTAAAATTACGATTTTTTTTTCTCGTAAATTTACTTTAACCCAATGCATCATGGGAGATGAAGTGCAAAAACGGCTGGAGATCACTTCTCTGAGCTTTATTGTTTTGTTCACTGGTTCCACGGCCTAATACCGGATTTTGTGGAAAGTTACACCGCTAAAGATGAGCTTTAGCTGCTATTTTTGTTGGAACTGAGAGACTTTATGAGCTAAATCGGGACAAGCAAGTGAAGACTTTAATCACTTCTGTTTGTTTAGACTGATGACGTGTGATTAAGCCTCCAAGAATGATTGGTGGAGACAGTTACTTTTCCAAAAACAGCTGAAGCTGCAGCTAAATCGCGGTACCGTCATTCTTGTCAAAATGCCTTTAATAGAATCAAATAAACTCAAAGAAAAAAGTATTTTATGATCTTTCATATTCCTAACTACTCAGTGTTTTATCAGGGCCTGTTTGGACGCCTGACCATCTTCGGTAGAAAAACACTGATTCAGCCAATGCATACTGAATTCTATGACTTTATGTTCTTTATAATTCATGTTTATTACACAATTACCAGTATGAAGCCCGTTGAGGCCTTTTGGGCTATATAAATAAAATTGAATTAAAAGATATGTTTCAGATTTACCACATTAACATTTTTCCTTGTTGTCTGGGTTTCCTCAAGCTACTCAGCAATCAAAAGGCTCCATTTCTTTTATTATTTTATTTGCTCTTCCAATCTAAGTCATTGAAACTTTATCAATGACTTTGGAAAGAGGATGTGAGCCAGACTAAAGTACCAGGCAGAACATGCTGATCTTTTAAACAGGTATTATAGTACTTCAAAAGGCAGAGACCTTAGGAATACAACAAAGTAGTTTTTGTGAAGCAGATTTGCAGAAACTCTGGGTCTATGATGTATGTGTGTATATCCCATGGGATAAGCTCACATCACAAGTTCAAACTTGGAACATTATCTTAATTGAAATCCTATCATGGAAACGTTATTTCAAAGTTCACATTCGACAGAGTAAAACTTGAATTTTCTGAGTTCACCAATTGTGCGTCAGTGTCTGTTACCTACCAACCACTAAGCTAATGATGTCAGGCACAGTATGAATTTACAAATCCCTCAAAGGTAAAGCTAAAGTTTTCATGTTTCTTTTGTTGAACATAAAACAGAAACTCTATTTAGATTGGCAAAAAAGTATTTAGTCAGACACACAATGTACAGGTTCTCCCAATTAGAAATGGAACAGAAGCCTGTAATTATCATCAAACATACACCTAATGCAGGGCTTCTCAATTATTTTTTGCAAGGCCCCCCCTAGGAAAAAGAACCACCCCCATTCGTCACGGTGACTATAAATAAAATCGGTATCTATAAAAAAAATGGTGTAAGTATACCTAAAATTGTATCTTTTAACATTAACAAAAGAAAAAGGCAATAGAAATCCACTTTCAGCAAATATTAACATTCATTTTGCCACACAGAAACCGTGTTCTAGTCTAAAACAGAAAAGAAGCTTCAAGTGCCTGAAATAAAAATGCTGTCAGTCCTTATTTAAACTAGAAACATTTTTGACCAACTGAACCATTTGATGCAGAGAAAAGATAGTTCTATCCATAAATAATATAAAATGTAAATTGATTTGAAACATGAACACAGCAGCACCAATATATTTAACGTTTTTAGAATGAAGAAATTGGTAAAACACATTGTGCTGATTTTTTTTCTAAATGATGGATTGTTTATTCATGATGTCATAAAGTGCAGCTGTTTTCCTGCTGTACCTACTGTCTTTATGTCAAATAATGACACCAACTAAAGCACAGGCAGACAAAGAATCCATTCATGGAAAATAAAGATGCCATCAAAATGTCTACAATAATAAAGAATGACATTATTAGCATGTGTTTTTTAAATATCGTAATCAAAAGGCACGTGATGATCCAGGTGTTGTACAGTAGAGCCTGTGCTCTGTGCGCCGCTCCACCGTGGAGCCTGAGCCCACTACCCCTCCCCTTTTCCTTCTCACAGACAGCAGCTGCAGGAACGGCAGTTCACAGTTTCAGGCTGCTACAAACTCTGTGATACAACAGATAATAGGAAACCAATAGTGCAGTGGTCCCCAACCTTTCTCATGCCACGGACCGGTATGACGTCACACAAACTTTCACGGACCGGTCTTTCAAATATTGGCGGATGATTCTTTTAGCAATACTAGGATGATGGAGGATCAAATACGCGACAAGACGAACCCTGTGGTTTTATTTTGATACGCTTAACAGTTGACATGGCACAGGTGTCATCATCCTCCCCCATTCCCACACTCATGGTGCAAAAAAGAAGTGCTGTCTAATGTATTTTTCTTTTTTTTGGAAGTGGAAGGCTCCTCTTCTGTCTCCTGGCTGGGCCTTTTCCCCTCGGCAGAGAAACTTTCCAAAGACATTTTGTTTTTTACTCATCTTGCTAGCTCCTGGGTTTAATTATAGCGGTAACTTATCACGTGAGCGAGAAGTGCGCCTTGGAATGCGTCCACATAGGCCAGGGGTGCTCACACTTTTTTGCCATGTGATATATATATATATATATATATATATATATATATATATATATATATATATATATATATATATATATGTATATATATATATGTAGACATTATCTTGTTTCATTATCTTGAACACTAGGCAACCCTGACACCAGCTACAACGGTTAAGTGATGTACTGCCTGAAAGTCTACTGGAAACTGTGAATGAAGCATTGAGGGCAATTCCTACCACAACCATCACAGAAACCAATGAACTGGTTTACATTTCAGCAGCAGTGATCCTTGAGATGCTTGGCTATAAGAGCAACCATGGAAGAAAACAATACCCACCATGGAAGCAACGGTTAGAGGCCAAAATTAAGGCAACTTGGAAGGATGTGAGTAAGCTGACAGAGGCTCAAAGAGGTACAATGAGAAAGCAAGTACCTAAGAGATACAGCCAGATGCCCATACCTGAAGCACTGGAAACTGCCAAACAAAGGCTCCTAGCCTTGAGCAGCCGCCTAAAGAGGTACACAAGAGACAATGAAGCCAGACGAATAAACAAACTCTTCGCAACTCAACCTGCAAAAGTGTATGCTCAGTGGCAGGGTCAAAACAGCTGAGCAGACCCACCAAGGCTAGAAACTGAACAGTACTGGAAAAGTATATGGGAGAAAGAGACAGCACATAACAGCAATGCCCAGTGGCTGGTCTCTCTGAGAAAAGAACACAGCAACCTCCCTGAACAGAATCCAGTAACCATCACAGTGGCAGACATCCAAGAAAGACTCTCAGGTATGAAGAACTGGACAGCACCGGGCCCTGACATGATACATGCCTACTGGCTAAAGAAGCTTACCACACTCCACGAACACCTGGCAGCACAAATGAACCAGCTGCTAAGAGATGGGACTCACCCCGAATGGCTAACGGAAGGGCGAACGATCCTGATCCAGAAGGATCCCTTAAAGGGTGCAGTCCCATCCAACTACCGGCCAATGACCAGTCTCTCCACAACATGGAAGCTCATGTCAGGCATCATTGCAACCAAGATAAATAGGCACATGGATCAATTCATGAGTAACACACAGAAGGGCATTGGTAGAGACTCCAGAGGAGCCAAACACCAACTCCTGGTCGACAGAACAATCGCCCAAGACTGCAAGTCACAACACACCAACCTGTGCACAGCCTGGATTGATTACAAGAAGGCCTATGACTCAATGCCACACACATGGATTACTGAATGCTTGGAGCTGTACAACATCAACAGGACTCTAAGAGCCTTCATAAGAAACTCAATGAAGCTGTGGAAAACCACCCTTGAAGCCAATGGGAAACCACTTGCACAAGTGTCCATCAAATGCGGGATATACCAAGGTGATGCTCTGTCCCCACTGCTGTTCTGCATAGGTCTGAACCCCCTCAGCCAAATAATCAACAAGACTGGCTATGGATACCGACTCAGACATGGGGCCAACATCAGTCACCTCCTCTACATGGATGACATCAAGCTATATGCTAAGAGCGAGCGTGACATTGACTCCCTGATCCACACCACCAGGATCTACAGTAATGACATTGGGATGTCATTCGGGCTCGAGAAATGCAGCCGGATGGTGACAAAGAGAGGCAAGGTAGTCCACACAGGGGGGGTCTCACTCCCAGAAGGAACAATAGCAGACATTGAGGACAGTTACAAGTACCTTGGAATTCCCCAGGCAAATGGCAACCTGGAGCAGGCAACAAGGAAAGCTGCAACAGCTAAGTACCTTCAACGAGTAAGGCAAGTCCTGAAAAGCCAGCTCAATGGCAAGAACAAGACCCGGGCAATAAACAGCTATGCACTGCCAGTTATCAGATACCCTGCAGGAATAATAAGATGGCCAAAGAGATACAGACCATGGATGTTAAAACACGAAAGCTCCTCACCATGCATGGAGGGTTCCATCCCAAATCCAGCACTCTGAGACTGTATGCTAGCCGCAAGGAAGGAGGCCGAGGACTAGTGAGCGTAAAAGCCACTATCCAGGATGAAACATCCAAGATGCATGAGTACATCAAACTGAAGGCCCCAACTGACAGTGTGCTCAGTGAATGTCTCAGGCAATGGAGAGCAGAGGATACAGTGCTGGAGGACAGATCCTCATGGGAGGACAAACCCCTCCATGGGATGTACCACCGGACCATAACTGAAGTGGCTGATATCAAGAAGTCCTACCAATAGCTAGAAAGGGCTGGCCTACAAGACAGCACTGAAGCGCTCATCCTGGCAGCTTAGGAACAAGCCCTGAGCACCAGAGCGATAGAGGCTCAGATCTACCACACCAGACAAGACCCAAGGTGTAGGCTGTGCAAAGAGGCGCCTGAAACAATCCAGCACATAACTGCAGGATGTAAGATGCTGGCAGGTAAAGCATACATGGAGCGCCACAATCAAATGGCTGGAATCATATACAGGAACATGTGTGCAGAATATGGACTGGAAACCCCAAAATCAAAATGGGAAACACCTCCGAAGGTGGTAGAGAATGAGAGGGCAAAGATCCTGTGGGACTTCCAGATCCAGACTGATAGGATGGTAATGGCGAACCAACCAGACATCGTAGTGGTGGATAAAGAACAGAGGAAAGCAGTTGTGGTGGATGTGGCAGTGCCAAGCGATGGGAACATCAGGAAGAAGGAACATGAGAAACTGGAGAAATACCAGGGACTCAGAGAAGAACTGGAGAAAGCCTGGAAAGTGAAGGTGACGGTGGTGCCTGTGGTAATTGGAGCACTCGGGGCAGTAACCCCCAAGCTTGAGGAGTGGCTACAACAGATACCTGGAAAGACCTCAGACCTCTCAGTCCAGAAAAGTGCAGTGCTAGGAACAGCTAAGATACTGCCCAGGACCCTCAAGCTCCCAGGCCTCTGGTAGAGGACCCGAGCTTGGAGGAGAAACCACCCGCGGAGGGTGAGAGGGGCGTTTTTTTTTTTTTTTTTATGTATTTAAATACTATTAGTAAATGTTTGTTGTTAAATGTTTGTTTATTAGTTACATTTTTATTTGTAGATTGTTGTTTATATACTGATGATTAAATACTACACGGTAAGATTAAACAAAGATACTTTGAGGCGTTTTATTACAAAGATAGAAAGCAGCGACTATCGTATGTCATGCTCTGTTGTAAACTGTGCAATGGGGGGAGTATGGCATTTAAAGGCGCTGCTGGCCCCGTACGAAGCGTGTGCCATGCAAAAAACACAGCTTTCTTATTGAGCTCGTATTTATCAGGCATAAAATTTGTGTCCCGGAAAATTGCCGTATTGCCTGTGCCTAAAACCGCTACTACTGCACACCCCCCTGGCATCGCCCCACTATTTGAGAATAACTGACCTAATGAGAAACTGAATGAAAATAAATCCATGAAATTATTTTATCTGTTTTTATTGATTTTTTGCAACTTATAGTTCAAAATAAGTAATTGGTCAAAAAGTCACACACTGTTGCTGCTGTTTTGCTCCATTCCTCCATGCAGATCTCCTCTAGAGCTGTGATTTATGGGGCTGTTGATGGGCTACATAGAGTTCAACTCCCCTCATAGATTTTATGGCATTAAGATCTGGAGACTGACTAGACCATGGGTGCCAAACTCATTTTGGTTCAGGGGCCACATTCAACCCGTCTGATCTGAAGTGGGCTGGACCAGTAACATAAAAGCAAGATAAAACACCTTTGTTTTTATTTTATTTTTTACTATGCCTCAACCAACATGGTACCTAATCACTTAATATTACATATGAATTCATTCAAAGAGGCCAATGGATCTATAATAAAATGCATTTCACTTGAAAAAAATGGGTTTATTCAATTTTATACAGACTGACTATTTTACATATGACACTGAAGCAATCTGAGGGTGTGCAAGCTGTGAGGAGTTTGCAGTCCACTTTACCGCTAAGATAGATGGCATTAGATCATCTATCTTAAAGGGGAGGGATCAACAACCCCCCGTTGACCTTCCCATTGTACGTCCTCTTATCAGTGAGAAAACGCTCGACAGTTTTGTCATGATTGACGCTGCAGCACTCAGTGAAGTGATGTCCCAAATGAAAACAAAAACGTGTTCTCTTAATCCCATCCCCACCTCACTTTTTAAGTCAGTTTTTACATCATGTGAGGAAAACATTTTGAATTGCTCTCTTCAGACTGAAATCTTCCCTGCATCCCTAAAGACTGCTTTGGTGAGACCCATTCTGAAGAAGAGTGGTTTAGATGTGTCCAATTTAAATAACTACCGGCCGGTATCCAACCTGTCATTTTTAAGTAACATTTTAGAAAAGCTTTTTTTTTACTCAGCTGAATGATTTTATTAATGAAAATAACATTTTAGAAAAGTTTCAGTCTGGTTTTAGATCTCATCACTCAACAGAGAGGGCACTTGTCAGGGTCTTAAATGATCTCAGGTCCAATGCAGACATGAAGAAAGTATCAGTACTAGTTTTACTTGACCTGTTCAGCCATAGACACAGTTGACCACTCTATCCTTTTAAACAGACTTCATGACATGGTTGGAATTACTGGGACAGCTTTTAGTTGGTTTAAATCTTACCTCACAAACAGAGATTTTATTATTAATCTAAATGATTTTTCATCTGAAAGGCATAAACTGACATGTGGGGTGCCCCAAGGCTCCATCCTGGGTCCCACACTTTTTAATCTTTACATGCTTCCGCTTGTTGATGTCATCAGGAGACACGGCATGGACTTTCATAGTTATGCTGATGACACTCAACTGTATGTAGCCGTGTCTCCTGATGACACTGGACCCCTGGATAGCCTTTGAAATTGTATTTTAGACATTAAAATGTGGATTGGAGAGAAATTTTTGCAGCTCAATCAGGACAAGACTGAAGTCTTGGTTATCGGTTCTGAAGCTGAGAGAGATAGGGTTCAATCTTATCTGTCAACCAATTCTATGACTACACGTGACACATTAAGGAACCTCGGTGTGATTTTAGATGCAGAGCTTTGACCAACATGTGAATCAACTAAATCTGCATTTTACCATCTAAGGAATATCGCCCGAATGAGACCCTTTCTCTCTAGAGCCAGTGCTGAAATCTTAATCCATGCTTTTATTACATCAAGGATAGATTATTGCAATGCCCTCCTTTCTGGTGTAAAGAAAACCACTATCAATCATGTGCAGCTAGTCCAGAACTGTGCTGCACGCCTTTTAACGAGAACTAGGAAGAGGGAGCACATTACAGCAATCTTAAAATCTTTGCACTGGCTCCCCGTCAGCTTCAGGGTTGATTTTAAAATTCTTTTAATAGTTTTTAAGAGTGTCCATGGTCTTAGTCCTTCTTTTATATCTGACTTGCTTTTAACGTATGAACCTCCTAGAGTCCTTACGTCCTCAGGTGCAGGCCTGCTGAAGGTCCCCAGGGTCAGGACAAAAAACCACGGCGAGGCCTCGTTTGGATGCTATGGGCCTCGTCTGTGGAATAGCCTACCTGAGGATGTGAGGGCCTCATCCACTGTGGAGGTTTTTAAAAAGAAATTAAAGACACACCTGTTTAAATTAGCTTTCAATTAGATTTTATGTCTTTTTATGTTTTATGATGTTTGATTACATCATTTTAGCATTTTACTTGTTTAATCTATATATGTATGTATATATTTTGTAGCTTTTATATTTTATGATATTTTATCACATATATATTTATTCTTCAATCTTTCTAGGTTTTATGATATTTTATCACATCATTTTATCTTTTTTTTTTTTTGCTTAATCTTAATCTAGAATTTTTATTCTTGTATTTTATGATATTTTATCATATACATATCTGTTTAATCTAGAATTTTTCTTGTACACTTTTTATGATATTTTAACACATATTTCTTTTATTAGACTGTTTCCGAGTGTTTTCTCACCCTTGGCTGGGGTGTTTGGGTTTTATACTGACACCCCTGCCAATAGGAGGACAGGGCAGACGGCGCCTTCTGGTTTCTCTTTATTTTTATCTATTTATTTATTTATTTTCCACTGGTGTTTGTCTTTGTGTATTTTATTGTGTGGAGCTAATTTAATGTATCTTATTGTACTTTATTGCATTTGATTTTGTTTTTATGTACAGCACCTTGACCTGTCTTTGTTGTCATGAAAGGTGCTATAGAAATAAAATAAATTAGAATTTGAATTTGATAGTAAACTCAAGAGGGGGCTACGTAAAAAAGACACACCTGCCTAAAATGTAAATGTGCAAATCAATGAAAAAATTTAACTAAATTAAACTTGAAATATTTGTGAACATAACAACAATTTGGAGTTAACCTCTCTTTCTCTCCTGAAACTTCACCCGGCCATCAATATCAGGATTCAGATCCATTTTAGGTTGATTGATTGTGTCTGCGTGTGCTTCTTTACCCTAAAAATAGATTTTTGGTAAAGCCATAACAAACGATCCATCAAACCACGAAACCATCAAGACCCCGTCCTGTCAAAAAACCTAAAGTATTTATAACTCAGCAATTTGGAATCTGTTGTGGAGAAGTCCACTTTTGAATTTGGGTTTCATTCTACTTTCATGGACTGGGATGACATTGACGAAGACAATGATTACCCTCCCCCCCTTGTGATGATGATGATGAATTTTTTGAGACTCCAGAAACTCCTCACTATGATTATTCCCCCCTTTCTAAAAATGACGATGAAGAATTTCCTGAGATGCCAGAAACACCTGAACCAAAAAGACAGCAGGATTGGGAAAACCTCAAGCCTAAAACCTGCTTGCAAAACCAAACTTTAGGGTTAAAACCCTTAAGTTTTGCTCCACCCGTCTCCTTTCGCCCACCTGCATTCTTTCCTGTGAAGCCGGTGTCTGTCCCTGAATCAACTCAGCCTGAGGAAATCAAAAACAAAGTGCCACTGCTTTGGATGAGCCAACTTTAACCTCTGAGTCTTCCTCAATAGAGAAAGCAGAAGCACTTCGAGTAGAGATCAATGCTCTGAAAAGTGAAGTAGAGCGTCTGAAGGAGCTTCTCCAGCAGAAAGATCAGAAGCTGGCGAAGGCTGCACTGAAAGCTGTTCACTTTGAAGAACAGATGAGCTACAAGACAGAACTTTTAGCAAAAGCTAAATCCTCTTTGAGCCACCTGACAGAAGCACAAAATCAGCTGGCTAAAGAAAGAAGAAAACACCTCCCTCAAGCAAGAAACGGCTGACCTAAGAAAAGCTCATGAGGAGGATTAGACCACGACTGAAAAGAACTTTTTGGAATTGCTCTCCAAAAATGAAAAGGGCATGGAACAGTTAAAAGAAACCATCACAGAAAAAGAGACCATCATGAGCAAATTTGAAAAGGTCTCCCGGACAAGGATCGTAAAACTACTGGGTCAGATTGACGACCTAAAAATGGAGCAATGGAAGACAGATTATATGCTGCGGGAAGCTGGTCGGAAAGCTGATCACCTTGAAGAACAGATGAGCCAAGAAAGACAGCAATGGCAGGAAGAAAAGTCCTCTGTCTTACAAGAAATCACTCAGCTAAAGACAGCTCAGGAGGTCAAGGAGACTGAGGGAACCAAATCTAAAAGAGTCTCCAGGAAAAAGAAGGTCCAACTACTCAGATGCACGACCTAAAAGTGCAGCATGACCAGAAACATTTGGACCTCACCAGCAAATTTGAAATGCAGAAAGAGTGTCTTCTAAATTACCATCAGATGACATTAACAGAGATGCAAAATCAGCTGGCTAAAGAAAGAGAAGAAAACACCTTTTTCAAGCAAGAAATGGCTGAATTAAGAATACTTCATGACGAGGAGAAGGCTGCAATAAAAAATTCTAATGCAGCCTCAAGTGGTGAGATCTTCAAGCTACAATCTCAGATTGAGGACCTAGATTGGGCGCACGAGAAGGAATTTATGGGCCTTATCAACAATTTTGAAAAGGGAGAGAAAGGATCTTTAAGAATAAGGAAGTTAAATTCACAAATGGATCAAATGGAAGGCGAAATAAAAAGATGTCAGGAGGAAAAAGACTCCCTGCTGGAAGAAATAGATACATTAGAAAGAAATTGTGAGAAGCTTAAGGCAGCATGTTACCGAACTGAAAATAAAGTTTCGGAATTGCTCTCCAATAACGAGATAGAAAAATTAAAAAGAACCACCAGAGAAAAAAATGCGATCATAAGCCAGTCTGAAGTCATTTGGAGCAAAAAGCTGGAGCAAAGAGACCAACGGCTTGAGATGATAACACAGGCCACTCTCAAGAATAAAATGGACCTCGGCAGGGAAATACACCTGTTGCAAGAAAGGGTTGAACAAGAGAGGATCAAAATAAATCAAGCCAAACTCAGCTTTGACCTGGAGGTAAAGGAGTCCACCAAATTAAGAGCTGCTTTGGTCCAGAAAGAACTCAAAGGCCAGCAGCAGCTGGAACAAGAAAGACAACAGCCTTTCACAACAAATCGCTCACCTGAAGGAAGTTGTCAAGAAGAAAAAGACCATCATCAGAAACAGTGTTGCCAGATTGGGCGGTTTTCCGCCCAATTGGGCGGTTTTGGTTCTAAATTTGCGGGTAAAAATGGCTTTGGGCGGGTATGCATAATTTGGGCGGTTTTAGGGTCGTAGCGGTGGGTTTTTCCCCTCATGAATATATAATAACGGACTACGTTAGGCTGTGTGCCTGTTGGAGTCTTATGTACTGAAGCTCCGTGTACGCACCCGGCATAGACGATAACGGGCTCTGTCATTAGTACCTGTTGGGGGTGTGCAACGCTCCTCTTAGAAATTGTGTTCTTTAAAGGATGATACCGTGGTCGCGTGTGGGCGGAGCTAAAGTTATGGTCTGATCGCTACATGGAGCGATATCTGTTACATTAATGCATGGTAGACACTGAGAATGTGGAGAGATCAAGTTTATTATTTTGAAGAGTTCTACTTGGTAATCATGTTTCCATGTTTGAGTTCATAAAATCATCACAGAGAAAGTCTCCGCTTCATTTCCGCAGTGAAAGCTGCGTCTTAATCTGACGCCCCTGTTTCCATCTCTGTCTGAAAAGAGTCTGAAGCCAAAGCCCCTCCCCCGCCTCTCTACCTGTTCACCTGCTCACATCCTCTGCAGCTGAAAGTTTTCCCCTGCTTTCCTCAGTGTGTCCTACACAGAGAGAGCGCTACATACGGTCATCATAGGATGACACGATAGTCGGGGCGCTCCAGCGCAGCACAAAGATGAAAACGCTGCATGCAGGTTATAGCGGGGATAGAGCGGGTTAAGAAAATTAATGGATGGAGGCGGTCCACTGAAGAAATATTCAATACTTTACTCATTTTATATATATTATTTTTTATTTATGTGTGTGTATAAATATATATATATATATATATATATATATATTACACAATTACACAAACTTGTCACGTGTCCCCCCTTTCCCCCGTTGGGCGGTTTTTGGCTGAGTCTGGCGGCTTTCAGATGACTTTTGGGCTGGAAAACTGTGACTCTATCTGTCAACACTGATCAGAAAAACTCTAGAGGATTTCCAGGTCCAAATTCATCAACTACAGCAGCAGGTGGATGAGATGACTACAAAGAAAAGTGTTGGTCGGAGAACCTGTTTAGAAGGTCTAGAAAAACAGACTAAGTGGACCCCCGACTACAGCTCTGGAGAGACAGCCTTCTTCCTCCACCCCCACCCCCTACACACACAACAACAGTGGCCGTGGTGCAGCGGTAGGTGTAGGATTGCAGGTTCAATTCCCTGCACGCCCTTGTGTCAAAGTGTCCTTAGGCAAGACACTGAACTCTTCCTTGCCTCTGGTGGAAGGTTAGCGCCAGTGTTCGGCAGCGTTCGGCAAGGACAACAGCTCAGCAGCAACCAGGTCTCCACACCTCTGAATGCAGCATCATCATGGTTGCTCCTCTGTACGTTGAGTCTGCAGAGTTGAGGATCTAGAAGTTCTCTTAGAGGAAGATTTTTATTTTGGTCCTGGTAGAAGTCTAACTCTGGAAAACAGATTTACCTAATTTCCTACCCTGTTATCTAATCAGGTTTCTGCTTTGTAGGTTTTTCAGAAACCAGGTTACTTGAGAAAGTTGTAAAGCTGACATGATCCTCTGATTGATCCAGTCTAAAAAATAAGAAAACCTCAAACTGTTCTAACTTTTACTTTGAATTCATTAGTTTGTGCTTAATTTCAGCCAAACAAAAAAATACCATGTTCTAAAGATCTTTGGCTTTGTCAAGAAAGAAATACGAGGTCTGTTAAAAGATTATTTATTATAAAATGCCTTTCTAATAATTCACAAAGTCTTTTTAAAAGAAGACCACATGGCTCTTAATGTCAACATCTATGATCATACTTTAAAGATTTCCTCTATTTTAAGAATACAAATCTTTAAATGAGGGGATACTGTAGTTTATTCAGCTAGTAGCTGTAAACCCCTAAACAAACAGATCTTTCAGAAATGGATAACTTCTAAAGCACAGAAAGTTGCAACTATAGAAAGAAACCAAATTCAGGCTCCAATGCATCAGTTTAGAATCAAAAGTTACAAGGAAACCAATAGAACTGAGGGTAAGTGTCCAAAAAATGGTTAAAAAAAAAGGTAATTTCAGTTTCAGAATCTACTGATGCTATATAGGAAAAGACATAAGCTTGAAGAGAAAACATTTTTATTCCCCTGTTAGCTGTTTTCATCCTCATCTGCTCTTCCCACTCTGTCTGCTGGACACAACAGGCTGCAACACGTAAAAATCAAACATAATATAGTTACAAACCAAAATCTCTTCAGCTGCCAAACCAGAGCCAACAAAAAAGGATTTCTGAAACATAGATGAGCCAAATAGTTATTGGTTATCAGACATTAACACAAACCTCAACAATACTGTGAGCAAGCAGCCTTCAGTGTAACTCAGCGCTGAAAGAATCTGTTATTTGTCGTTCTATATTAATAATCCATTAAGTTCCTTCATTTAATAATTCAGATTATGACTGTAAATGCTTTGTTTGGCTCATTCACACATAGTATCTGCAAGATTTTTCCACCCTTTTTCTTTTCTCTCACATGAAAAAAGTTTGCAGCTAAATGCTTAATTTTTCTAGATGCGTTCATCTGCATCTTCATGTCCTGTTAAGAGTCTTGTTCACCTAAGGTCCCCCGTGCTGCACAACAGGGCGTGCACCTGGAGCTGCAGATGAGGGCGCAGTCAAAGTGAGGTACTACAGGATCGATTTCTGGTCCTTTTCATCTTCTCTTCCATCACAGCTTCTTGGCTGCAGGCGTTTGTGCTCCTGAGCAGTCAGTAAGGCAAGCTTTGATGCAGCTGGTGCTCTGCATCACGCCTAACGACCCAGCTAATTATCTGCACCATAAACATTATCTGCTCCTTTTTCACCTTTAGAAAACCCGGCCCACAGTGACTAAGCTTCTATTGATATCTGAAAGGCATGAAGAGTGCGGCTCCGGATGGAAACATTTGGATCTTAGACTGAAGGACTGGCATCTTCTCTGCCTAAGATTAGACTTAACTGGTTAGAGTTAACCCTTAACTTCATGGGGATCATTGCTCTCCTTTGTGTGAACAAGATGAAATTTGGGGGGGCTTTAATTTATGCTGATAATATAGGAGAAAATAATTAACCTTCTGAGTGAAACGAGCAGCGAAGGGAACAGCCGTTCATCAAATCCAAATGAAGGACATATACCCCGAAGCCTCCTATGTCCAGGATGGGGGGCTGTGTTTTAATTGACCTCTTCTTATGAAATACTAAATTGAAGAAGAAAAAAGTTATGGGTTCACTTCATTTATTTAAAGGGGGAAAAAAAAGTTCAACAAAATGCAAAATGTTCCTTGTGGAAATAAAGGAGCTTCAATCCCAAATGAAACACATAATGAAGCAGTCCAAAAGGTCTATTTGGCTTTATAAATATCTGACTTTATAAATGGGATTTTATCAAACCATTTGATCTGATTTCATCTCAGTTTATTTCATGAATATTTAAAATGTGAGGGAGACTGAGGGACAGCATGTTACGTGAACCAAGGGAGGAACCCAAATGCAGGAACGACAACCAGTCGGCGTAACGTAGAAACAGGCTTTAATGCCAAGAGCACACTTGAACATAAGCATGAACGAAAACGCTGCGACAACCACAGAACAAACAGGGCAACTTAAGAAGGAACCTAATCAGAGAGAACATGAGCACCAGCTGTGAAAACACCGGGGACAGGTGAGGGAGGAGGAGCCAGCAGGAGGGTTGCAGCTGAGCAGCCGGACCATCCATGACAGAACCCCCGTCCCTAAGTCCGGCTACCAGACGGACCCCGACGAGGCTGATCCGGATGGAGGCGATGGAAACGGGCGATCATTGAGGGGTCGCAGATGTGACGTTCGGGCACCCACTGCTGATCTGCCGGACCGTAACCCTCCCAGTCGATCAGGTACTGAATACCCCGCCCGACCCTCCTGGAAGCGAGAATCTCCCGGATAGTGTAAACCGGACCACCGCCTACCATCCGCGGAGCAGGAGGAGGAGTGGGAGCGGGCTGCAGGGGGGAGTCCTGGGCAGGCTTCAACTTGCTGACGTGGAACACGGGATGCACCTTCATGGAGCAAGGCAGGTCCAGTCTTACAGCCACAGGATTGATGACACGGGTGATGGGAAACGGACCAATGTATCTGGGCTGCAGTTTCCTGGGACCACCCCGCAAACGGATGTCAGACGTGGACAGCCACACCCTGTCTCCCACCTTGTAGTCAGGAGCGGCAGATCTCCTACGGTTGGCCACCGTAGTGAAACGCTCCTGGTTCCTTAGGAGCTCCAGCCGGAACCTGCTCCAGGTGCGACGACACCTTCTCACGAACGCCGCCGGTCCCGAGGAGGAAGCCAATTGCTCCTGGTGTGGAAACAAGGGTGGCTGAAAACCATAGGCGGCCTGAAAGGGAGAGTACCCCGTAGAGTTAACCAGGGAGTTATGGGCGTACTCAACCCATGGGAGTTGCGAAGACCAGGTTCTGGGGTTCCTCCCGCACATGGCACGCAGCGATGTCTCCAGGTCCTGATTGTACCTCTCTACCTGGCCGTTGGTCTGAGGATGAAATCCAGAACTCAGACTGACCTTGATCCCTAGGAGGTTGCAGAACTCCTTCCAAAAGGCCGCGATGAATTGTGGGCCCCGGTCCGACGTTATGCTCTGAGGAAGTCCATGAAGGCGAAACAGGTGGCGTGAAACCAGGGTAGCCAGTTCCTTGGCTGAAGGGAGTCTCTGCAGGGGTATGGCGTGGGCCAACTTAGAAAACCGGTCAATGATTGTGAGAATAACCGTACTACCTTGTGAGTTAGGTAATCCGGTAATGAAGTCCATGGAAACGTGGGACCAAGGTCTAGACGGCACAGGTAGAGGGTGAAGTAGCCCAGCTGGGGGAGTCCTGGGGGTCTTGACACTGGCACACACATGACAGGCTGACACAAAAGCCCGTATGTCAGAGGACATAGAGGGCCACCAGAAACGCTGGGCAATAAGGAACCCAGTCCTCGTAACACCAGGATGGCAGGCCAGTCTGGAAGAGTGCCCCCACTTTAACACCATGGTGCGCAGAGTTGAAGGCACATAGAGTCGCCCCTCCGGACAGCCCGCGGGGATGGAGGAAGGGTCTGGGACGGATGCCTGTACCTTTTGCTCCAGCGACCAGCGGGTGGTCCCTAGCACCATGTGCGAGGGAAGTACAGGTGCGCCTTCAGCAGGTCTCTCCTCTTCCTCCAGTTGGTACTGACGAGAGAGTGCGTCCGGTTTGACGTTCTTACTCCCTGGTCGATAGGAGAGGGTGAAATCGAACCTGTCGAAGAACAGAGTCCACCTGGCCTGGCGGGGAGAGAGGCGTTTAGCAGACCGGATGTATTCAAGGTTCTTGTGGTCCGTCCAAACCAGAAACGGCTGCTCAGCCCCCTCCAACCAGTGGCGCCACTCCTCCAGGGCCACCTTCACAGCCAGCAGTTCTCTGTTCCCTATATCGTAATTTCTCTCCGCAGGAGTGAGCTTGCGGGAGAAATACGCGCAGGGATGAACTTTATTATCGGACGCCCTCTGTGACAACACAGCCCCCACACCTGACTCAGACGCATCCACCTCCACAATGAATTGTTTGGAGGGGTCAGGTTGAGTCAGTATAGGGGCTGCAGAGAAACGTCTCTTCAGCTCACAAAAAGCTTTCTCAGCTTCTTCATCCCAAACAAAATGCATTTTATCAGATGTGATCCTATGTAGGGGTGCAGCAACGCCACTGAAACCTCTGATAAAACGCCTATAAAAATTGGCGAACCCCAAGAAGCGCTGAAGTTGCTTCCTACCAGAGGGAACCGGCCACTCCAGAACGGCCTTAACCTTGGAGTCATCCATCTGGACCTGGCCCGGAGAAACCACATACCCCAAGAACCGAGTCCGCGTAGTGTGGAATTCGCATTTCTCGGCCTTGCAGTAGAGGTGGTTCTCCAGGAGGCGCTGGAGGACGGCTCTGACGTGCTGCACATGTGTATCTAGGTCAGGCGAAAAGATCAAAATATCGTCCAAGTACACAAACACAAATTTGTTCAGCATATCCTTCAAAACATCATTAATCAGGCATTGAAACACTGCCGGAGCATTTGTTAGTCCAAAGGGCATGACTAAATATTCAAAATGTCCGCTAGGCGTGTTAAACGCAGTCTTCCACTCATCACCCACTCTCACACGAACCAGATGATATGCGTTCCTGAGATCCAGCCTAGAAAAAATTCGTGCCCCGCTTAGTAGGTCAAACGCAGTGTGCAGCAGGGGTAAGGGGTAGGTGTTGCGCACAGTGATCTTGTTCAAACCCCTGTAGTCAATGCAGGGCCGCAGGCCCCCATCCTTTTTGCCCACAAAAAAGAAACCCGCCCCAGCAGGCGAGGAGGAAGGTCTAATGAGCCCCGCCTGTAAACTCTCCCGCAGATACGTGTCCATGGCCTCTCTTTCAGGCGGTGACAAGGGGTATATATGACCCTTAGGGGGTTGGGTCCCTGGCAGAAGGTTGATGGCACAGTCATAGGGGCGATGGGGAGGTAGGGATTTGGCACGTACCTTACAAAATACAGAACTTAAATTATGATACACAGACGGAACTTTACTGAGGTCTGGGGGATCCGGAGACCGCTGTACCTCAACAGAAACTCGGGCTGCAGCCGTAGAAAGACAGTTTAGTAGACAAAAGGGGCTCCAAGATAGAAACCGCCCCGTAGCCCAATCAATGTGCGGTTGATGCCGGCATAACCAGGGGAACCCTAGGATTACAGGGGGTGAAAGAGCCTCAACAACATAAAAAGTCATAGTCTCTGTGTGGTTTCCCGAGACAGTCACTGAAACCATAACGGTGCGGTTCGAAACCTTATGTATTACAGACCCGTTTATGGCATGGATCTCCAATGCCGGAGACAAAGGTTCAAGGGGTATCATAAGTCTCTCCACCACCTCCAGAGAGATCAGATCCCCATCCGAACCCGAGTCTATGAGAGTCTCAAACTCCTCCTGGGCCCCGGCAAATGCTACTAAGACTCTGGTTGATGGACGAGAGGGCGAGGAAAAAACAGTATTGCGGCTCACCAGTTTCCTCATTGCTGGGGAGCCCTGGCGTTTCCCGGGCAATGACGCACCATGTGTCCAGACTGTCCACAGTAGAAACATAGACCCTCTCGCTGGCGACGCCGACGTTCAGCCGTGGAGAGCCGGCCTGCTCCTAGCTGCATGGGCTCCGGGGGAGGGATGGAAAACCGACGCGGAGAGCTGGATAGAGGCGGAGACGGCTCCTCCGGAACCGATGGGCGGAGCCCGGGGTGACCGCGTCGTTCCCGACCTCGTTCCCTCATCCTCCGGTCGATGCGACCCGCCAAGTCGATCAGCTCCTCCAGGTCCTCCGGAAGCTCCCTCGCCGCCAGCTCATCCTTCAGAGCGTCGGACAGCCCCTGAAGGAAAACGTCAGTAAGGGCCTCCTCCGGCCAGCGGGTACTGGCAGCCAAGGTCCGGAACTCCACTGCGTAGTCCGAGACGCTTCGGGGACCCTGCTGGAGGCTGAGAAGTTCCGAAGTGGCGGCTCGGTGAGGTGTGGTGGGGTCGAACACCGTTAGTAGCCGGGCGGAAAAGTCACGAAAGGAGCGTCTCAGCTCCGATCCGCGTTCCCACTCCGCCAGTCCCCATCGTTTGGCTTTTCCGGTGAGGTAGCTCAGAGCAAACGCCACCTTGCTCTGTTCGGAGGGGAATTCACATGGATTAAATTCAAAGTGAAGACGACAGGAGGTGAGAAAAGCCCGACAGTCCTCAGCCGAGCCATCAAAAGACTCAGGATGACCCAGTCTGATCTGCCGAGTCGGGGATGAAGGTGTATGCTCCAGCTGAGAAAGGCGTGCGTGGAGCTGCTGCATACCAGACATGACCTCTTGCATTTCCTTTCCGAAGACGGAGCCAGCCTCGGCGGAGGGCCCAGGTAAGTGCCTCAAATCAGAAGTTCCTGCTGGGTTGGACATGGTCGCAGCGTAATGTTACGTGAACCAAGGGAGGAACCCAAATGCAGGAACGACAACCAGTCGGCGTAACGTAGAAACAGGCTTTAATGCCAAGAGCACACTTGAACATAAGCATGAACGAAAACGCTGCGACAACCACAGAACAAACAGGGCAACTTAAGAAGGAACCTAATCAGAGAGAACATGAGCACCAGCTGTGAAAACACCGGGGACAGGTGAGGGAGGAGGAGCCAGCAGGAGGGTTGCAGCTGAGCAGCCGGACCATCCATGACACAGCAATGATAATGAAACATTTCTGACTAATATAGATCTCCTTTAACCCAGTGTCTTTAACTTTAAGTGTCTTCCAATATGGAGAGTTTGCCTTTTGCACCACAAATAACCCCCAAATGACCCCATTATTGCATGCTCTATGGCAGTGGTCCCCAACCCCCGGTTTGCCACTTGGCTGCAGACAGAAAAAAATGTGCAAAGTGACTTCAATTATTTCCATGTTGTTTTATTTTCTGGTTCTGAAGGAAGTTTTATTTTGGAAAACTATTGGATTCCGTTCCTCACATCCATCTGTCTTGACGTGCCACGTGACTTTAAGCAGCTGCTCAAACTGCTAAGATAGTAGCCCAAAGCTATACAGCTAAAAAAAAACAAAAAAACAATGAAAAATATTTTGATCATTACTTGGGGGAGAAAAGAGCCAGAGTGGTACGACAGAGTTTTAGGGCCACCCAAAAAAAACCAAAAGGAAAATTATTCAAAGATTTAAAGTCGTAAATTTGCTAGATTAAAGTGGAAGTGAGCATACGATTACGATTACGATTTAAAGTCGTAAATTTGCTAGATTAAAGTGGAAGTGAGCATACAGAGCAGCAGAGCAGACCGATGTTTATTGATAATGTTACAAATGTTTGGAAGCTCGTTTGTTTGATTTATGATTTATTAATGTTTAATTCGTTGATCGGCGGCTTGCAGGATCTCTGCAGCCCGATGATGAAGACATCAGTATCTCTGCAGCTGTCCACTTCAATCCTTTCTTCCTCCACCAAAGACAAGATCTCCTAGTCTGTGACAGAAGCGTCACAGGCTAGGAGATATTGTCTCCTGAGGAGGAGCACTTTTTGACATTTTCAACGTTCTCATGCTAATAGATGAGACTATTTTCATTCATCTTTGTTGTTTCATGTTGAAATGGGACGTTTCATCTGGAGGAGGGGCGTGTGTAACTGTTCACACATTGGTCTCCTGCGCATGACAGGTTCATGACATAATGAGATATGATACATATCCTATTGAAATGAGTTGACGGTGCAGTGGTCAGGTGCCACATTCTTTTAGGATTTTTTTTGTAGTATTACATACCAACAGTTTGTGTAACGACAACTGTCCAAACAAGTGAAAAGAAAAAAAAACTGATTACAATGTACTGACCTAGGGGGGAGAATGTCTGCCCAAAGACTTGTAGGTTAAGAGTTCCACCCCATAGTCAGGTCATGTCTAAGACTAAAAATGGGATTCATTGCCTCCCTATTTGACTCTCTGTATTAAGGGCTTGGACTGGGGCTTTAAACCAACAAATAGCTCCCCAGCACAGCTGTGACTGCAGCCCAGTGTCCTCCAGAGGATGGGTCAAGTGTGGAGAACAATTTCTGCTCATCCAGGTGTATGGTGACAGCTGCTGGGACTTGAACTTTTCTCCTAATAAAACTGTACAGCAGCTGCAAGGTAAAAAGTTATCATTTAAATAAAAGATCCTCATGATTGAAACGAATCATTTCAAATCCATCGTGACATAATAAAAGTTCATTTGAACTGTTTTTCGAATCCAGTTCCAGTGTTTCAAGTACAACTACTGCCCATGAGACAGAAACACTTGACCAGGCTCTGTCATGATTACGGCTTTTTTAGTCTTAGTTTTTGCTTCCTGTTTTGTTACTGTCATGATTAGAGTTCTGTATGCCTTAGTTCTGCTTCCTGTTTTATTTTGAAGGTTTCCTGCATGTCTTAGTTTGGGGTTTTACGTCCCTGGTCCCTACCTCCCCTGATCGTTTTCACCTGTCTCGTCAGTCCTGTCTGACTATATGTCTTGTCTCTGCCTTCCTCTGGTGCTGGTCCATACCGTCTGCTTCCCAGTTACACCGACAGTTGGTTTTGTTTGGCTTCCCTTCTCGGCAGCCCCTTTTTTCGGTAATAAGCCTTTTGCCTTGGAACCGGGTGCCTCTCGACTCTGCATTTTGGGTCCTTCATCAACCCCCGTACCTGACAGGCTCATTAGAATGTAAATATTCAAAGGACATCACACAAGCACGAGCATGTTTAAATGATAGAATACACCATGTCCTTCTGTTTTATAAAAAGGACAAAAAGTTGCAGCATGTTCTGACATAAAAAATGCATGACTTTCCTTCAGAGTAAATGATGGTATTTAAAACAAAATGTTATCTAAGTTTGTTTTCTTTCTGGAACACTGTGAAAATATTGTAGTCACGTAGTAATTACTTTTTAATCAGTCGGGCCTGAGTAGGCTTTAGAGAGCGCCGCTGATTCTCAGCCCACATCCTGGTGGCACGAGTTTTGAGCTGCTACAATTAGATATCGATGGAATTTTCTATTTTTCTGCATCCTCGAGGGATCGGCTGACTCAGAGGAACTGAATGGTGTGCAGCTGCAGTCTGCCTGCTTCAAAAACCCAAACCAATGATGCAAACCAGCATTTTAGAGTCAAACAACACCAAGAAAATCCAAGGGAGGCTTTAAAAGAAAACACTAAAGGACGGACTTTAGACGTAACCCTTGTGCTATCCTAGACACTTTAACATTGGGAGTGGGGTCATCTAGACCCACTAGACAGTGTGCTGAACTTTTTTCTTCAATGATTTGTGATCTTCACTGGTGTCCATGGATTACATGAAATCTTCTCCACCTTTATCCACCTTTGTCATGGTAGGGAGAACACGTCACTGTAAACGTGGGGTCATATAGCACAAGGGTTCTAAACCTGACAAAACCTGTGTTTGACTGAACCTGGACTTCTCATTTTTACTATTTAGTTCCAGAATACAAATGACATGAATATACGACATATATCCTTATTTTATTTTTTTAATGGTTTTTATTTTATGAAAAAAGTTGTTTAATGTACCATTTTTATGTATTTATTTTGACATTTTTCATGCTCTCTCTTTACTTTCATCAGTGGAAATACCATTCTGTTGTCCTTGATGTCTGCCAGCTTCTTAACCATAGTTCTTCAATATCCTGCACATGCTCAGTTTGAATCTGTTTGGACAGAGTCATTCCGCTTTTGCTGAAGAAAGATTTCTTGTCTCACCTGAGAATCTGGCATAGTTTCCTCCAGCAAACCCTTGTGTTATAGACTTTAAAAGGCTTCCGGCTTCAAAAGCATTTAACATTTAACACCAATTTGCTTTGCTGCACAGTATTTCAATCAACATTTGACCTGCTTCAACGTCTCATCATTGGATTTCCTGAGGTGAAAACAGTGAAGATTTTTCTACCTAAGATTCTAACAAATATTTATTTTTACCTTAATTTGGAGCAGTTACAGTTTTGAAGCATTTAATTTGATAAATTTCAAGGGTGAGATTAAGGATTGCTGTGGTGAATGCTATTTAGATTTTTTATGGTCCGTTCAAAAACAGTGTTATTTTTGTGGAAATGTTGTTTTTACAGAGACACACAGATAACTGTAAACTACCAGATAAAGTCCCCCTCCCATGAAAATCACGTTTTTTGACATGTAAGTGTGGCATTTTTCATACAATAGAGAACAAATGTTATAAGAAATCATTTCATTTTCACATTTCTGAGTATTTTTCTCCTTTTAATTTGCTGTCAATGACACAGTCGCAAAGACGCTGGGTTTGAATTAATGAGCTTTTGTGATGTCACCACGGTCCAGGAGTGCAGTCCACACATGCTCCCTGTTCTACCCCTTCCAACGTGAACATCAGCTCAGGTGCCAGAGAAGAGAGGATGCCACATCGCTGCATTCCTGCATGCATTTTAAGTGCGTCCAAGGTTGAATTTTGTTGTTGACCGCACATATTTAAAATTAAACTTAAAGTCCCAAATGTGTTCTCTACGCAATGGTTCAGACGGGTACCAAACCTTGCAGCGCTGCAGTCAGACCTTAGCGCCACATGTGCCGCACAATTTGCTTCTCAGCTCGCATCTTACCGTAGACAACATTACAACTGGCCGTTCTGCTGCGCGAATCACATTCAGTGAGAATGCAGCTTAATGGTAACCCTTAATGATCAAAACATTTCAAATTCACCTCTTGGCTTAACGTCTTCTTTATTCTAACGCCATCAACGTCTTCACTTCCCCTCCCTTTTTCCCTTACACAATAAGAGCACGTATGTGCAACTACCATAAAACAAGTAAAGACATATTGATTTAACAGTTCCTGTATTTTTAACTTAACACTTAATCCTAAACTTAACCCTTCCTCTGGGTCTGTACAGCTAAGAAAAAAGTTCAGCACTGGCCGCATGTATTTGAAAATTCCGTGCGAATAGTCACTTTCTTTCTGGCATTTCATTTTATCAGCTGTTCAAGTGAATTCAACAATCTGCACGTGCTAGCATCAAATCAGTTCTGAGCCACAGCCAGTGCTGCTCGCTGCTGCAATGTAGCCTACATTATACTATAGGCTACATAATGCAAAACAAAGCTTGCAGAAAGGGGGGATCAATTACGTTATGTTAACGTGAAATGTGCGCCGTATAAACAATACAAAGATTTTACATCTGTGGTAGATGCATAAAAGTCAGTTAGACATAAAGTGAGTGGAACAGTTGTAGAAAGCTGCACATTTGCGTATGGATCTCACAAAAATCAGACAAAATTGCTTAAGATTCACATAATGTGTACATATAAACGACTTAAGATACGCCTAAACTCTGTAATTGTCAACTGCCTAAAATTTTTGAACAGCTCAAAACAGACTTCACAAAAAGATCCGTCAGCCAAACCGTCAACGCACATCTGCACACATTGACGATCACAAGTAAGACTTATGAAATACATTTCACGCATGAGGTCAATAAGTATTTGATCACCCTGTGATTTAGCAAGTTCTCCCACTTAGAAAACATGGAGGAGTCTAAAATGTTCATCATAGGTGCATTTCCACAGTGAGAGACAGAATCTGAAGAAACATTCAGAAATCACCTTGTACGATTTTTTAAAACAATTTATTTGTATATTACTGTGACAAATAAGTATTTGATCACTTGATTATCAGATAGATTTCTGACCAGCAAAGACCTGCTGTTCCAACTCCACTCTGCTCATGATTCTAAATTAGTGGCACCTGTTTGAGGTGGTTAGCTTGCATAAAGGCACCTGTGCACCCCACAATCAGTCAGAAGTCTATCTACCAACATGGGCAAAACCAAAGAGCTGTCAAAAGACACAAGAGACAAAATTGTAGACCTTCACAAAGCTGAAAGTGGCTAAGGGGCAATTGCCAAGCAGCTTGGTGAGAAAAGAACAACTGTTGGAGCAATTGTCAGGAAATGGAAGAGGCTAATGATGACTGTCAATGTCCCTCGGACTGAGGCCCCTCGCAAGATCTCACCTCGTGGGGTATCGAAGGCCCAAAGCGCTTTACAGTCACAGTCCCATTCACACACACACTCACACACTGATGATGGCTCCACTGCCGAACAGTGGCGCCAGCCGTCCACCAGAGGCAAGCCAAACCCTCAGTGTCTTGCCCAAGGACGCTTTAAAACATTAGAGGGCAAGGTGAGAATTGAACCTGAAGTCTTCCAATCAGAGGTTGACCTCCCTACCCCTGCACCATGGCCGACCTATGACCACAAAAGAGATTCAGCGACTTAAAAAAATGGATCGATGGAATATAGAATGAAAACAAAGGTCTGGTGCGATTGAAGATTTATGAACGTTTGTCAAACTGAATGCTTTTTGTACAATAGAGATGACAGAGGACATCCTGGTCTACAGCCAATCAGAACACAATACAAAATGCACTGTAAAAAAAAAAAAAAGAAAAACTGCAAAGAAGGTGAACTGTGTTATAGTGGCGGATCAGTGTTCTTAAAAACAAGTGGAGGCCGTCTTTGCCCTTCTCAGCTCATTTAAATTTACATTTTTGATTTTGAATGAAATATTTCATCCTTGAATGTCCTCCAATCAAACTGGGTTTAACCAATAGCCACATCATACATTATAGTCCGATCCAGCCTGAAGCGCAACACTGCTAATGTTATCCTGACCTAGTTGCCCTGGTTAAAGGTGAGAGGTGAAAATCCTTCTGGCTATGAAACTATTGTTTCTGCTCAGAATGATCTGTGGACACCGGGGAGCAACCAGAAAGACTTCCTGTTAGAACCAACAAAAGTCTCTAATGACACCAGAAAACTGACTTGATGAGCAGCTTCTCACTTTCTTTTGAAAGAGTTCTTGCAGGGCCCGAATTCCTCTGCATTTAGCATTTATGGCTCTTTGTGCTCAGAAGTGTGTGTGCATGTCAGCGATCTTGTCGTCTGTGTTTCTGTGTCTCATATATAATTTACAAAGGACTAAATGTCAAAGACTGATTCACATGCATGCATACATGCATGCAGAAGGAAAAAAGAAAATCAGCATAACATCAGAAAAATGGGGCGTTGATTGGCTGGTCTCCGGTCAAAGCTGGTCACACTGTAATTGTGCCGATTCTGGTTCCTGTCTGATTGATTTGATCTGACTTTCCCCCCTGCTTTCCCCAAAATGTATCCGATGAACACTTTGATTTTTCCATGTTTACCCAGGCTGCACCTTTTGATCTTTCATTACACAAAGGCTTTTGTCTGCCTTCTCTTCTTTTAAAAATGATAGTGTTGGCAAATGTTATGTGATTTTTTTTTTTGTTGCTTGTGAGCCTAAAAATATAGTCCAACTACGTTTTGCAGTCTGTTTATTCCATTTTCAAGAGCTCTATTTTGGATTTTCTTGTGACAAATTGAAAACGGAGGACACAGGGGCAGGTTGTGATGCCTGTAATGGATGCTGCTGAATTGTCATGTGTGAGGGCTTTCAGCTCTTCCCTCACACATACACGTGGAAGTAAAAGCAAAGAACTGAAACCCCCGTCTCTCACGTGGCTGACACTTAAAACGAGTTTCAGTTGAAATATTGTGTTTGGTTTTCTCTGTCAGTTATGCTGCACATGCTGTTTTTTAAACCTCTATTTTCTGTTTAAACAAAAACATTTGATCTTTTATAAGTGCTTTATTTGCCTCCATTCTGTCTCTACCTGTGGCATCACGAACATGTAGAATATGAACTGAGGCCTGTGGAGGCTGAGATGAAGCTCCTGCATTTGTGTTTTTCTTATTACATCACCCCTTCGAACTGAACATTTGCTTCAGAGATGAACTCCTGCTAGAATAGTTTGTAACCCTTTAGAAGTGCTTTTATATAACTTTTTTTCCATTCTGAAGTGTTGCAGCACCTGCTTCTCTAAGGCCACGGACAACTGAAAAAACCTCATGCCTTTGTCAAAGCTGCCCTCATGGGTGGATAAGGTCTGTCTGAGGGTGATGAGGGTGTAAATGAGAGTGTACTTTGCATTGTATGCACACCCCATGTGTGCAGTATTTGCGCATGTTCAATAAAAGAGCCAGTATTTACTAATGACTAGAATATAATGTAAGGTCACCATACGACAGCACCACTCGTACATCATAAGTGTGAGCAACTTCCCTCCTCCTTGCAAATACTTCCACTTACCCCATGCATGACAATGATACGTCCCTTATGGTGCCCGTACAAGCTTTAAAGGAACTGCATGCCTGCACTTCCTTAAAGAATTCCTCTCTACAACCCTCTACGGCCCGAACAACCCAAAAACCTGCAGCACCCATACTGGTCGACCCCCCATACGGGTGCACGTGACTAAGAATTTAGACAGCAACTTTAACTTTGTACAGACGTTTAAAGAGCTGGTTAGCAATACTATGCAGAACTACCCACTGAAATTATATTTAATCAAATAAAGATGTCAAGAGGATCCTGCAATGTTCTGCAACAATGCCAAGTCCCAGTTTAATCAAATATTTGTTCAATTTTTATTTTTACAAAAAGGACATGATGCGTATTTCAAATTTCTCTTTTACAGACCTGTAGTTTTGATTTTCAGTTGAGACAGATAAAAAAACTAACAACCAATCAGCCTACATGTGTGCCAGAAAAAGACCAATTTGTGGTTCAAATTTAAGAAATGTGAAACATTTCCTGGAGTCAACACTGAATGTCTGGAGTTTAACTCTAAAAGAAAGAGTCACAAAAAGTTGAGGAGTCCTGTTTTCCTCCTAGAGTTCTCATTAATGTCAATTTCACAGCACGGCTTCCAGGCGACGCTCTCCCACAATGTGTGTCAGGAATATTGCAGCATTCTCAGAGCACTTGCAGACATCAAAAGGTTTCTTGCATAAGGCCTTTTCTATACACATTCAGTTCACTGATTGATATGAACTTCTGCTCTTTTGCACTTTTGACCTCAGACGGGCACCACGACTGAGCTGAAGTCAGAGTTAAATGGCAAATGAAAGCTAACAATGTGACATGAATTCATTTTAATACGCATTGAAAGGAAGTGATATTATTTTAGTTGCAAAGGAGCAGGAAAGTCATTTATAGTAACTTTTCAGATTGGTGATTTGTGTCATCTGTGGCAACACATGGATTTAAAACAGAAGCCATAATTATGCAGCAGGGAATATTTCAACTGGGGGTGAAATGTGGGTCATGAACAGCCTCTACGCACTCTGACTGTGGAATGAAAGTCCTCGGCTGCATTACGCTGCCACTTTTCCTTCTAACCCTGTCCTTTTCCAGTCCACATACTGACAGCCAACCCCGCTGAGCGCTCTCAAACATGGTTGCCATGGTCACAGTAAAGTTCAGGGTTTTTTTTTATTGAGCTTGTTACACTTTGGAGCTGCCATTTATCCTGTCAGGGAGGCTGTGACTAACTGCTGGGGAGGAGGTTGATGGGCAAGCCCCCACGGAGCTGCACCCATCCAGCAGACAAAACGGATTTGCACCCAGAGGATTCCAAATTCAAGTAGATTGCAGTTTTAAGGCCTTTTTAGACAAGACGTGCCATCAGCCTGGTCATCATTCATTTTAAGGGGAGGGCAGCCAAAGCTGAACCACAAACAAGCTTGGCCTTGAGTAAAACTCTGCTCTTCGAGCACCAGCCCCCCTCAACCCACAAAAACGTTGCTGTCAACGCTGCCCCAGGCTAACACTCACACCCACTTTCTCCCTGGAGCTAGCGCTTTCCCTTTATGTGCACAATATGCACATCCATCCTTGCAAAAGTTGGGATGTTGTTTGTTTCGTGGGTGAAACGCAGACATGCTGCCGAGGCCGACACGAGGTTGACGTCAGGAAATGGGCAGCACCCACACGGAGGGAAAGGCGGAGCCTCAGAGATCGAGTCGTCTTACTAACGGGTAAGAGAATTAGCTGCATATTTCATAAAAAAATGTGTTCTTTGTTTACTGTGAAAGACTTAAGAATTGAAAAATATAGGCCCTTTAACATATCAGGTCATGGTAATAAAGTTACCCAAAATGGGGAAAAAGGAAAGAAAAACTCACAGACTTCAAAGGGAAAGCAAGAAACAAGGGCAGAAATGTTCTGGCACTTTGAGGATTTTGAAGATTAAACCTTTTTCGAGGTAAAACTGATCTCACAGAACAAATATTTGGCCCATCTCGCTGTTCAATCTGTTAGTTTAGGGTAATCTGGTTCAAATTGATCTGATTAAGGGTGATAAGGCTTAAAAATGTATCCCTTCAATGTATTTTTAATGTATTTACTCCCACAGTGTAGTTTAAGAATATTCTGATGATTTCCCCCTTTCTTATTAACCCTACTCGTGGCAGATAATACCGTCTAAATCCAAAGTATGAGTGTTCTGTTCACACATTCTGACAGGAAGAACTGCAGAATCATGCAGCAACTGTGTTATGACTGTTTCTGTGGTAACCAAATCTTCACCCACCTCTTCTCCCCACGCAGACATGGTGCCCCAGTGTGAAGCCTCCTACATCTGACACGTGCTGTTTTCCAACTTTACTGAACTCGCTGGCTCCTGAGATGCTCTGAGGAATCAATTAATAACCCAGTTTGACTTACAGGCCTTAAGTCTCAGGTAACTTCTTCGTGATTAGGTCATCATATGATAATAAACACCTAATTATGCATTTGTAAAGATGCTCCATGTGCTTGCAGTGAAGTTGAATGTGATATGTTCATTATTTTCCATAGCATGACTTGAATGTTATCATAAAGTTTGTTTGTTCAGCTTTACCTCCTTCCATCTGTAAGAAAGACCAAACTAACTTATCCACTAAATATTTAAAATCCAAACTCTTTTGTTCAAAAGCTTTATTTACAGTGAAACAAACAATAAAACTGATTACAATTGGTCTATATTGTGTAGTGAAGCCATGAAAATGTTTTTTGAAGGTTGTGTAGCTCTGATGTTGGAAATCACATTTCATTATTAAAATTTGACTTAATTTAACAGCCCCAACTGTATTGTAGCCTTTAAGTCTCTTTGTAAACACGCTTTCGTCATCAACAGTGTGGTTTTGGACGACTCATCTTCTCTTCTAGATCCAGGGTCCTTTTTAATTGGTTGTCGTTTTAAGTGGCGTAAATGACGTATTTTTATAGAGCCCTTTTCTACCGAAAAGGCCCAAAGCGCTTTACAGTCACAGACCCATTCACCCAGTCACACACACATTCACACACTGGTGGCTGCTCCGCTGCCAAACACAGGCGCCTGCCTGCCACCTGAGGCAAGGTGGGGTTTACTTGGACTCATGGGCATGCAAGGCGGGAATCGAACCTGCAATCTTATGATCATAGGTTGGCCGCCCTATCGCTGCACCACGGCCGCCCCAAGGTGGATAAGCCTTGGTGTCAGCTAGTCTGTAATTACAACAGGACACAAACTGAGGAGAAAAAGATCAGGTTTACATTTAACCACAGCCCTGCCACGGACTGGCGATCAGTCGGGTGGACCCACTGACTGTATATCAGAACGGGTCTGAGTGAGTGGGATGTCCCCTTTAGAAATGGGCTAATTTCCAGATCCAACCAAATAAAGTCGATTCAGTCACCAATCGTTTTTGTTTTGCGATATGGACACTGCCATTTTGTAGCCAGACAACCCCAGTAAGCAGTGATTGGTCCTGACTGAATAAATGTTTCTATGGCAACCACTCTTGCCAATCAGGCCCAGTTGAAAGCGGGCTACATGACATCTGTCAATCAGACGTTTCGATTGTTCTGTGTGAGACTACATAATTTTTTTGAGCCATCTGATTGGTCGGTTTATAACTTGAATAATTTGATCTACTCAAACAAATATCATGAAAAACAATGAGGAATATCACGAACATATTAAAAAAGGTATCAGCGAAAAAATGATTATTCTGACAAACAGAATGACTTAGTAACATCTGTTTATTTCTCTGTAGAAGTCTACTTGGACCCAGCAAGTACTGGCGAGGGGGGAGGTGTTACTCTGTTCAGTTTGCAAATACGTGTATGCCGCCCTAGCCAAATAGTAGCTAGGATAGGCTCCAGCAACCCAGTGACACCGAAAGGAATTCACTGGGTTCAAATGATGGATGAATGGATGGATTTCAGATGTGACTGAAGATGGAAATCTAAGCACAGACACAACAGCAGGGCAATAGTAACCCCATTAAAAGACATGTAAAAAAAATTTTTACAACAAAAAGGTCATTGCCATCGGGGCGGGGCATCACTTGGAACAGTTAAAAAGAGAATGGGTCCATATTAATCCTATCAGGTAATGCAAAAATGATGCTGGTTTTAAGGCTCTCTCATATTCATAAAAACATCCATTTTCTCTGTCAGTTTCCTTTACTGAAGATGCCTTAACTTTCAAATGAACAGTGACAGTTTCATCAGTACAAAACCACTGAATGTTTACAATCAGCCCCTCACTGCTAAATATCAATGCCAGTAGTTGTCCTCCTTTGTTCCATTTCCTGCATCCTCAAGGACATCATAAGCAAAAGTTTTCATCCTGCTGCATCTCGACTTCTCTGTGTTAACCTGTGAATAGTTTATGTGGCCAGTCAGACAGAAAAGCAGTGAAATATTTAAGAGGGAATAAAGTGTTTTTATTTTCTTCTGCAGCTTTGTCCTCTAATAATGGCAAGTTTATGCTGCACGTATCCTCAAAAGTAAACATGCATTTTGTTTAAGGAAGGCTCCTGCAAAACAGAAGTTTTCAAAGCTCCACAAATGTTATTCTGAAGGTGATCCAGCCCTTTCCGACGCTTTAGTATGCATAGGCTGAAAATAATCTGTAACTTGATGAAGCTCTACCTACTGTGACACCATGCAGCTAATATACCCTGTCAGTTTCCCTCCCCTACAAGTCCCCCACACACACACATGACACACTGGACTGTCTTTGGTTTCAATTTCTGCACTAATCTTTCTCAGCATTATGCAGGCCCTGCTGCTCACTTACCCAAGACTATCCCAAGGAGCTTTGCTTTAACGAGATAATCATACTGACGATCAGATTGACATTTCAGACACTCTCTCCACTCATTCCATCAATAGGGAACCCTACTTCTATCACTAGATCCATATTAGGCTTGTCAGATTATCATTTAAAGCAATTCAATCTTCATTGTGAAGTACTCACAGATGAGTTTTGTATTCAGGGTTGCAGACTTTCTAAGACCAAAATTAACACACATATGATTTGAATTCAATTAATTTCTCCTCCTTTTAATCCCACTGTGGGAGAGAGATACAGAGATTCTCCATTACTCTCCCTTATTGTCAGTTCCTTGGTGGCAACGGCTTAGGAAGCAAATCCAATTATTTCACTTAATGGTCACTTTACTGTGCCTGAGATCCTGTCTAGCTGTCCTTGGTTGTGGTCATTCTGAGAAAAGATGGTGGATGTAATGGATTCTTTTGTTTTTAAAGGTGGACCTCTTACTGTAGAGCAGAACCAGAAGTAACTAAAGTCTGTTCTGCAAGAGAATATCTGACAACTGTCCATCGTTGACATCTTTTCTGTTTTTAACATTAATACTTTTGGCCATTCAGACAAAACAAATGCTCTATTTTCAGCTGCCAAACATGTGCAGCGGAGTTTTGCACATCCAAGAGATGACCATTAAGTCTGTTTTTGGACATGACCAGCTCAGTGGTCTTGTAATAGTTTTTCCTCTGAGACTGAAAGGTGGTGAGTTCAAATCTATGGCCAAGTCATACCAAAGATTTTAAAAATAGGGGCCAAATTCCTCCCTGTTTGACAGCCATTATTATGGGGTTGGATTGGGGTTAAACCACCAAATGGTTCTCAAGCACAATTGTGTCTGCAACTCACCGTTCCCCCAGGGGTCAAACCAGCTGCTAGCACCCTCAGCTTATTCAGCTGCACTGATGTCAGCCGCAGAAGGACAAGGACCCTGACAAAAGTCTGCAGACATGACAGCAAAGAGAACCTATAAACTCTGGTAAAACCTGAAGGACGGCTGTTAATCAGGCAGTAGAAGAAGGAATACCAATCTTGGACAATAGACAGAATACTGACTTTTTTATTCCACAGCATTTCTATATAATTATAAAAATAAAATTACTTAAACCATTATTGAAGATGAGACTGATTGATCTCTAATCATAACAGTTTACATGTTTTCCCAAAAAGTGATTTACATTCATTTTCCTAGTGCAAAATAATCAGCAGATATGTTTGATACTTGATTTGCAAAGATGAATTCTGAAATACTGTTATGTCTATTTTACATAATTACTATGTACTTTATGTCACATGATTTATTTATATTTAAGCATTCTTAATTACCTGAATCTGTTGGTATGGTATAAATATCTAGTTAGAAGTTATGAACCAGGTAATGATAATTTATGTAAAGAAAATGGTACGGTAGAACAAGAGTGGGATTATATGTCACAAGGACAGGCAGGCAGGCGCCTGCTGACAATTGCAGCAGGTTTATTAGTTCAGCTAAAAGTCCACAAATTTAAATCAGGGTCAGACATGCAGGGTCCATAATGAGCATCAGAGGAGAGACAGGGGTAGTTAGGATCCAGGTGAGATTCGGGGCAGGCAAACAGAGTCAAAGAAAAAAAACAGGGTCAGGAAATCAGAAGATCAGGTCCAAATGCAACACTCTGTAATACAGGCAGAGTGGCACAAACAATACTTCACAATGAGTGAGGCTCAGTGCAGAGCTTACGTTTGCTGTGAGTTATTGCAAATGAGAGTCAGGTGTGTGGCATCCAGGAGATGTGTGCTGGGGACCTGGGAGATGTAGTGCACTCAAAACACTGGAGACAGTTCCTGCTGGTGACCAGAGGGGGAGACAGAGCTCTGACTTCTGACATTATATAAGTTTGCTTCCTCCCACTCCCTCTTAAGCAGTCTATGATTAAATGACTTATTGTTCTATATTTGATACTTCTTTGTATGGATGTAAAACACTGTTCATTGTATTGTTTGGACATTATTCTTATTTTGATTGCTTGAATTAAACCAATTCCAATCCAATCAAAACTACAAGCTGTCATCAAGGTTCAAGTGATTTGCTAAAAAAACAAAAGAAAGTGAAAAGAAATCTGAAGCTTTGTCACATTGAAACATGTTCATTAGTTCCAGAACAGTTTTAATATATTGGTTTTATTATATTCTAAACATGTTAAATGAAAAAGGGTCTGTTTGTGTAATTCAACACACTTTAAGTGCACCTCTAAATTAAGACATTCTAAAATATGATATTGCTGTTTAAACCATATACAAAGCAACATTTGCTGTTTTTACATTTAATGTTAAAAGCAAAAATGTATAAAAATAAAACTAGCAAATAACCTGTGGCTCTGTATTGTGGCGACATGTCGGTTTTTTGCATCAGCTGTCTCCCTGTGAAGTGAGCAGGAGCGCAGGCGACTGTGACAGCATATTGACACTAACAGCTACTTACATCCATTAGCTGATAGCAGCCACTCCAATGGCTGTTTGGCTGCTCAAGTTGTTGCAATCAGATTGTGGAGACATAGCCGTATCCTCACACTGATTGGCTGCAGCGTTGCCCTGTTTGCTGCTGCTAGTTTCACAGATTACACACTCAGAATGACGTGGGCAGCAAACTTTTTAATAATGCACAATTTATTTACAAAGATAAAGTGCCCTGACCTGAGAAATGCCTCGCAGAAATAAACATGTGGCTGTGAGTGCAGCACATGCATCTGGTCGTGTATTTCTTGTCACTGTCTCAGATCTATTCCTCTTAAACGGCCTGCATTATAAATACCTGTAAATTGAGATAAATTAAAATTACAATCACTTTATTTTTAATTGGCTTGAGCCAGTAGATCTGAAGTAAACTACTGGAAAAATTAAAACTAAAACTGGAATAACAAAGCAATCAAACAGACAATAACTTTTAAGCTGATTCATTATTGAAATGAAAGAAGAGCATCATTTTACTTTATTAGGACAAATATTGATCTTGTCTGTTGGACTGTGTCCTGTTACCTAAGCCCTGTCTAAGTGCGTGGGTTTGGGGAGGGGGTCAGTTGTTATTTTTTCTTGAGGTTTGTATGCTTTTTATTACATAAACTTGTGTGTTCCTGAATTCTTAAAATGTATAAATCCTTAAATATGTTTTGTGAAAATCTGCAGTGAAATGTTGGTGACGGTTCTCATTCATCCAGGTTGTTTTGACGTTGAGTCATAGCATTTGGACTTAAAAAAGAAAGTGAAATCAGTGAAATCGTTGCACAGAAACCCAAGAATTTAGAAGTTTTAAGACTAAATATCACAAAGATTTTGCTGCACATAATTTCTCACTTTTCTTATGTGTGTTTTGTGATCTAAGAGGCTCAGTTTTGTGTGACAGTTGGTTCAGATGTGTGTGAATTTCTGTTCTTCAAGAAAAGTTTCTCTAGTTTTATTTCATCCTGTTCTCTGGCTGCTCAGCCTCCTACACAGAAACAGAGAGGACACAACATTGATCTGCTATTTCTGACTTTGGTTTTGAACTGACACTCTGAAGAACTAATGAGGCCAATAGTTTTCCAAAGTCAGATTTTGCTTAATCTATTCCCTTGAAATAATGTCCTAATGCATCCACAACAAAAAGAAGTTAGTCTAAATCCAAGGTAGGTTAGTTGGCAAGTATTTACCAATGTTGTGGTGCAAAAAAAACGATTTTCTGCCTTAGTAGTACTACCAGTAGTACCTCATCAACATGATCTAAAACTTTTTTCTGGAAAATACGAGTTGAAGGAATTAAAATTCTTCCAGGCACATTTTTTTAGTTTTTGCAGCTATTCCCGTTTGTTCAGTTTTCAGTTTCCAGTTTTTAATGAGACTACCAGAGAAAGAAAAAATAGTTACAAATACACAGTAAAAGGCTAGATCAGCATTCACAAAACAGTGTTTGTGCAGCAACACATTTTAGCATTTAAAAAGAAATTGCAAATATAATTGACCTTTAACCAGAAAACATTATTTTTATTATACCTTCATTGGAAGCTACTTGACTTGGTAAGAATAAATTCATTGAAAGTAAATAAAACATTGATGAAGTAAAAAAAAATCATGAAAAGTTGCACCTTTATTAGAGAGTTGGGCTTAAATTCTTTAGATATTGGGAAGTATAAATAGGGGTTTGAAAAAAATCGTAACATGGCACAAATTCTCATTTGTACCATGTCATATGTCTATGAGTAGACAACGGGGAAGTAAAAGGCAATGCAGCCTATGTCTGGAACTTCTGTATGCAGGCTCTAACTACAACTTCTGTTTGTAACCTCTGTCTGTAGCCCCTGTCTGCAACATGTCTGCCACCTCTGTCTTAAGCCTCTGTATGCAACCTATCTATAGCTATCTGTAGCATCTGTCTACCTCTGTCCGTAGCCTTTGTCTGCAACCTCAGTCTACAGTGTCTGTGAATAGTCTCTATCTGCAACGCCAGTCTGCAACTTTTTTCTGTAGGCTCAGTTTGCAACCTTTGTCTACAGTCTCTGTCTGCAGCCTCTGTCTGCAGCCTCTGTCTGCAATCTCTGTCTACAGTGTCTGTATACAGTCTCCATCTGCAACCTCAGTCTGCAACCTTTGTCTGCAGTCTCTGTCGGCACCTCTGCAACTGGACGGTGTTCTGGTTTAATCAAACTGTAGAGATCTGGTGTGGGCATCTCAGTCCTGCTGTGGGATGATGGGAAAAGCTTTAATCTTCTCTCATTGTGGGGCTCACACAGTTCCCCCTGTGGATGTGAATGGGGGTGAAGCAGCTGCAGGTAGATAATCAGATGCTGTAACACTTAGGTCTAACATTGTCAGTCTTATCCTTGCATTGCATTGTTTGGACTCGCAGTAGAGGTGCTTCCTTGGTGGCTTGACTCTTGAGCAGCTTTCTGAGATTGCCTGCAGAGATAACAATGATTAGCAGGTAGTGGCCTCTTTTATGGCTTTAGGTCTCACCTTGATTTGAAACAGCTACTTAGCCCTAAGTGCCCCCAGAAGAACCGGCAGCTTTGTCCTTCTGATGAAACAAAGGGTTAGGAAAAATACAGTGCCTAGACAGGTCATTTGCTGATGAACCTTTCTCACTCTGAAAAGAAGTGTCTGAACCAAGTGTTTGCCATTATGGTGATGTTCTGTTTTCATTTATTTAAGATGCCTGTTAAACTTTTCTATTCGATCCCAATCAAGCCTGACGAGCTCAGCAGCATCCCGGTCTCTGCAGATGAGTCTGCATGACCTGAAAGACACTCTTTCCTTCCCACAACAGCTGTCAGGGAGCCTAATGTAAACTCAACGGACTTTACAAAGGTGGGGAACAAGAAAGGGGTGAAGATGGAGGCTGCAGCTGTCTGATGCTTAAGATAATCATCACTGTTTGGCGGATGCTCAGAGCGACATTAAATGAAAGAACAAACCCTCAACACTGCATCATGTTTCATGTTCAAACCTACTTAGAAGAAAAAATCAGGTGGTTTGTGAATGTATTTAAAGATCCGTTCCATCTTTAGGCAAGTAACAGGACTTTAAAAAGTCAATTCATTCAGTTTGCTGCAGTGTTCCCCAGAGTTTCTGCCTCTTTGTGTCTTTCCTGCAGTTGCAAGCCTTATTTTGATGAGTATTGAGATTGCTGCTGTTGATGTGTGAAACACTAAATGAGTGTTCTCATTTTAGATTAAACCTCCATCGAACACAAAATATCTTTTCTTTTCTTTCTTCTTATCACTCTCTTCTGCAGACTACTCACTAAGTTTGGCATTCGGCATGAATGAAAACTCTCTGCTGGATCACATGTAGCTGAAAAGCTGCTTTTTCCACTCTGTACAATAATGTCAGTGTGACAGTTTCATGAAAGCTTTTGCGCCTTTCCTGTGTCATTTCCAGCCAAAAGGGGATCTTCTGTTCTCTATTGGTTAAAAATGTAAAGCTACAATTTGGCTGTAAATAACATCTTTGTGGCAAGACAAACTGATTCTTGTTATGTGACATGTAAACCATAGAGTTCTGATTCTTAAACATTTTTAAGTTTAGACTTTCAGGCTCAGCATAATTTTTCAGTAATTTCAGGCACATTTAAAAATGCTAATTTGTTGAGTTCACTGTTTCTTTCAACGACTATGTGTAATTTTTTAAATGAGGGATTGATTTTAATAACTGGTATTCTGTCAAAAGAGAATACAAATACATATATAAAAGGAATTGGATTAAAACACACATGCAAAACACAAGACAATCTTACAAACAAAATAGAATTCCTTTATCATGAGGACGAGAGTGGAAAGAGATGAAAAAAAATCACTAAAAACTCTCAACAGCAATAAGTGGATTTTTGTCACATGAGCCTGATGTTTCTCTTTTATTACATTAATAGAGAATTGCCATTTTATCCTCTTTTGCCTCTTTCTGTTCTCTTTAATTATACCTACAGCTTGCGATACTGTGGGCATGCTGTGTTGATGCATCTCTCCTCAAGGGGTCTCACGGAGGCCGTCCCACGCTGGTCGTGTCGTGCGTGCCCCCTCTGCTGCTGTGTCCTTGGTAGCAAACGAATAACAGTCAATATCAGCTGAGATAGAAAAATCTATCAGTATTGGGTTAATGGCTCCAGCGGCTCAAAGGATCTTTAAAGCTGCTGAACGCGTTCGCTCTGAAAACCGTCATTAAAATTCACAGTGTTTTCCACAGAGAAGTGCTGAGTTGTTGCAGTCGTCCTCAGACTCACTGCAAAGCAATCATCCATTTTTTTACTTGAAAATGAGGAGAAATCCCTGAAGTGAGCTGCAGCTGGCTGGCGTGCTCATTTATCTGCTGCAGGACTCCCAAACGTTGTGGACTGTAAAAGATCCCTGTTGTTTGTTCTCTTTACTCCATGCTGCTCAGCTCAGTTGTATTTGTTTCTTTGGGACACTAATCCAGAACGAGATATCCAAAAAATCTCTCATTAAGGCAGATAATTCCTAACAAATGATCTTAGTGATGATAATGCAATCATAAATGTAATTTAAGGGAAGAAAAATGTGGCCTGGAAGGCAAATTCAAACTTTCATTAGGGAGTAATAAGAAAACTGCTATCACAAAAAGTAATAAATTAATGAACAAGTTGTGGAGAAGATGGGCCAAGATACACATGCTCTATTATCAGAAAGACTTAGAAGATCTGTAAATATGTTCTTTGGATCTTTGTAAGCTTTGCTTCAAAGATGTCATTTATTTTCCTTAGACTGGAAGGGACTGAGCTGGCGTTTGTCCACAGCTAAGTTTACTCTGAAACAAAAACATCAGAAAGTAAACACTTAAAGACTCTTCTGTTCTGTTGCAGATGACATGATCGGCACCACAGCTCGGTTTGGTGTTATGCAAGAGTCTGACTGGCAGCAGATTTATCTTGTTTCCCAACAGGAGGAGTTTGCATTCTAATTCAGAGCAATGCCCTAAAGTTTTAAAGGCAAAGCTCCATCAGTTCCACATTTTCCAGAGACAGCACAATGCTGAGTCTGCAGGATTGCAAATTTCAAAACTTGAGTGCGAGCCGATGCCTTCAGCCATCAGGCTTCTCCCTTGTGGAACCAACTCCTCATTTGGCTGTTTATGTATTTTTCAATAATTTACAAGTTTTTTTGTAGTTACTAATTACTCTCTGTGGTCCCACAGCAGGTGTTTGATTGTTTTTTTTTTTTTTTTTGTCTCTGACCCATTGTCCATCCTCACGTTGGTTCTGCTACATTAACAGAGGGTCATTTAGCTTAACTGTAACCCTTGTGTTATCCTAGGCACTGTACCGTTGGGAGTTGGGTCATCTAGACCAGGGGTGTCAAACTCATTTTCACTGAGGGCCACATCAGCATAGTGGCTGTCCTCAAAGGGCCAGATATAACGTATACAGGGAACTAAATGTAATGAAAAATAAATGTAACTACTACTTAATGTTAAATAACTCATTATTTATTTATTATAACTTTTTAAAGTGACAATTACAGCTGCATAGAAAACATATGTTTGCTTGCTTGTTACTCCAGCATAAATCCTTTTAAATTTGATTCCGTCAGGTTAGGTTATACGGACAGTTCTTAAGTCCTAATGTATAGTAGCCCAATCCGATATTTCAAGTCCAACCCCCCTAGATATGAATAAATACACACCAATTTTTATTTTTTATTTTAAGAAATCAAAAACTTGTATGCTCTCGCGGGCCATATACAATGACATGGAGGGCCACATTTGGCCCCCGGGCCTTGAGTTTGACACATGTGATCTAGACCCACTAGACAGTGCGCTGAACCTTTTTTTTTCAATTATTTGTGATCTTCACCGGTTAAATGGATTACATGAAATTTTTCCACCTTTATCCACCTTTTTCATGGTAGGGAGAATACGTCAAAGTAAGGGTGGGGTCATCTAAGACAGCACAAGGGTTAAGGATTCTAGGAAGTTATCACTTGGATTGTAAGACGCAGCAAATAATAAAGACTAGATGAAGTGTTTGTGTACAGTTTGTTCCACCATGAAGGATCCCTGAGCCGAGGAATTGTCTGGGCTTTTCCTCTGGGTGGTGCAGACACCACCAACCTCCAATCACTGGAGGGGGGATGTGAATGATTGGGTTCAGGGGGGAAACAAGGCAGAGTTAAGGCTTTTGAAGGAAACCAAGGCAGAGCTCTGAACAGCGGTGCAATGTGCATTTTTCCAACCAACCATCCATCTTTTTGCACTCATCTTGGACAGCGTCACAGGGGTAGCAGTCCAAGCAAACACATTTGTCCTTTTTTCATTTTAAACGAGCGTTTAGTCAGACTTTGGACCATCTGCGTAAGAGTTATGCTGCAGCCTGGTGGGTCTGTTAGAAGATCATTGCAGAAGTCAAGATCCCAGATCACATAAACTTTTGAGACAAAAAAAAAAACGACTTTGCAATGCTTCATTTCAGACAGATATGAGTGTTGCTACTGACAACTCCTCTGCTCTTTCATCCAGCTTTTTGGAGGATGCACAAGGCTCAACAAAAGTTTGTTGGTCAGACTTATCTTGCAAAGCAGCAGCACACATCATTTTTACTCATAACCGGTCCATTTTTTACTCGAACCAGCCAATGAAGATATGTGAGATATGTCAGCATATTAGAGAAAATCTGGTTGTTCTGTGAAAATATGTAAATGCAGATGTCAAGAGGTGGTCTCCTGGTAAAAGCAATCATGTACAAACAGCACAAACAGCTCCCTGTTCTTTGTGCTAACTTCACATGGGACAACATAAAATCACAGAGGCTGCTGCTTTCTGAAGAAAGTCATGTTTTAAGCTGGAGTTTAGCAGATACTAAAGAAAACGCAAAAATAACAGAATATTCTCTTACCAAAAGGCTTTCAAAACAATATTCAACTATTCCCATTTTCATTTCTTCAGACTTGGGAAAGCAGTGTTTTATCTATAGGAGGTGTGGTTAATTCAATTCAATTCTGTTTCTAAGCGCCCAATATTACAACACATGTCTCAACAGACTTCATTCCGGAAATTATAGAAAACATAAAATCAGTTACAAAATACAATAGCTGATTGCTAAACTAAACAGACTAAGGTAAACTGGGCATTCCCGTCCTTAGACCCTCCTTGGTAAGAAAAAAAATAAAAAATAAAAACGGATTCAAGGAAAAAAAAAGAAGAAACCTCAGGGGTGTCCACATAAAGGAGGGATCCTATCCCAGGACAGAAGGGCCACATATCAAGACTGTTAAAAAAGAATTAGCTTACCTAACTTAACAACTACATGTTTGAACAGTGACCCAGATGGGCTTCATCCAGAAGTACAGCCACTGAGAGCTTTCTTCACCAGTTGTGTGGTGTTGAGTGTCCAGGTGAGGTCCTGGATGAGCTGGACCCCCAGATATTTAAAGCTGCTCACCCTCTCCTCTTTCACACCCTGGAGAAGCAGTAGCTGATGAGGTTCCTCTCCTTCCTTACGTCCACTGTCATCTCCTTTGTCTTGTCTGTGTTGAGGATAAGGTTGTTGTCCTAACACCATGTCACCAGAGTGGCCACCTCTCCCTCCTGTAGGCTGTTTCGCCCCCACCAAGGATGCGTCCTATCCACAGCGGTGTCATCAGCAAAGTTCAGGATGATGTTGTCCTTATGGGAAGCCACACAGTCGTGGGTGAACAGCGTGTAGAGGATGGGGCTGAGAACACAGCCTTGTGGTGCGCCAATGATTGTGATGATAATGACTGAAGTCGACTGAAGTTCCCTATTCTTGACAGACTGAGGCCTGCAGTCAGAAAGTCCAGGAGCCAGTCACAAATGATGGGGAGAATTCCAGGGAGAACAATTTGCCGTGATGAATGCAGAACTGCAGTCAATGGAGAGCATCCTGAATCTTTATTCTCCAGGTGTGAGAGAGAGGTGTGCAGTGCTGCTGCGATGGCAATCTGAGGTGGACTGTTGGGCCGGTACGCGTACTGCAGGGGGTCTAGTGATTTGATTTGTTATTGTTGAAAAGCATATGTTTTATTTTTATTTCCAGTCTTTGTTTTTTCTCCAAAATGTGTATTTTTGTACAATATTGACAGGATATATTTTGATGGAGAGCAAAATATACGGTATTTAAGAAACTTGAAGTTAAAAGGTGTTTCCTCCGTTGTCCTTAATCGGAGTGCGTGTGGCGTTGAATGACCCTCACCACTGCTATCGGCGCTCTGCTGGGCCCCGCCCAAACCCCCTCAAGTGCCCTGCTACTGGTCTGGAAACACTTTGCTTCTCAAAAACTTTTTTGGGACCTGAAGTCTTTTATTTGGAGCCTTTTTCATGAAGCCATACAGTGGAGCCACTTTAATTAGGTCAAAGGTCAAGCAAAATTAATTTTGTTTAGTCTATTGCAGAGAGTCAGTAGTTTTTTTTTATAGTAGGTTGAAGTAGAAAAGCATTAAGATGAATGCTCCAAGGTGTAAGCCTCTTAGACCTGGCGTTCACATACATGGACATTACATTTTGGGCACCTTTTACCACAGTAGCTGTGATGACGTGCACACTTACTGAACTATTTGGTGGGAAGTGTTAGTATAAACGTCCCACAGTCATTCAACCAGTACAACACAATTATTAGATGTGAATCACACAAGTCTCAAATAACATGGAATAAAGATCTTTAGCTGCAACTCCTGAGCTCAACACCAGTCTAAATGAATGTTTGCCTCTGCACTGCAGTTGTATGACTGAAAGGAATGGTGGGAAATTGAGTTGACAGGGAATTTTCTACAGTTAGGCACAAAGATATATGACAAATTATTAGAGTTAAGGATTTATTTTTCTAATAATAAAAAAATATTTTTTTACAACTAGAGCCCTAAAAAAACTGCTGATGTCCTCAACGAAAATGTAATTGCTGATGTGAAATAATGTCATCATCTGATGTCATAAACACCATCAGATGCCGTCAGGACCTAGTCAAAACATATCCAGACATGTAATCTGTCCAATTTTCATAAATAGGACCTAAAACCAAATCCTGCAAATTGAAGTGCATCACTTGGTCTTTCATGTTGAAGAGCTTCACTTGTGAAACCCCATTTTACGGAGAAGAAACACTGTAATTTTTAAAACACAGGATTTCCACTTTTGATTGTATTTTGAGAAAAATGCATCAAATTCAGGATAATCCAGAAGAAGTTTCCCTTTGAGAAATGTTGCATACAAAGCAATCAGGCATAAAGTCCTCATTAGACAGCACACATGTCATGGTTTGAGTTTCTTTTGTATTGGTTTTTGCTTTCTGTCTTGTTCTGTCATGGTTAAGTTATGTTTCCTGTTTTATTTTGAAAGGTTTCCTGTCTTGTCTTGTTTCTTGAGTTTTACTTCCTTTGGTTCCCATCTGCCCTGATCGTGTTCACCTGTGTCTTGTCTGCCCTGTCTGCATTTAAGTCTTGTCTCTGCCTTCCTCCTGTGTTGGTCCATTATCCCTGTTCTGGTGTTCATGTCTTGTCATGCCATGTTCCATGTTGCTTGCACGCCACGCCACGCCACAGTGAGTTTTTGTTTTGTTCTGCCATCCTGCTCTGCAGCGCTTTTTGTTTGTTCACATTAAACCCCTTTAGCCCCTGATCCTCATGCCTCCGCCTCTGCATCTGGGTCCAACCGGCTCTCGAGCCACCCACCACCATGACAACACAAAGACAGCTGCTGTCAGAGGACAGAAAAGTGCCCACGGTCTGGATCATTGGGTCGGGTTACTACATTACTGGGGCAGAACATACAGATAATCAATGCTATGGAGAAAACTTTGGTGTCAATGCAAAAATTCATTGGATCGGAAAAGTCAACATGCGCTGGAGGGATGTTGTTAAGCACTTTTAAAGCCAGTTGTCCCAGCAAAGGAGTTCCTCAGACCTTTTGGTTCTCCACGTGGGCAGCAACGACCTGGGAAACACAAATGTGTCAGATCTTGTCAGTAAAATGGTCAAGGACTCGACACACCGCCATCAAGCTTTTCCCAAAATAAAAATAGCTTATTCCTGGATAACTCCAAGGTTAGCATGGGGGGCATTTGATCCGATAATAATAAATGACGACAGGATGACAGTCAACAAAAGTATTCAATCCAGTGCCAGATTATTCAATGGTGCTGTGATGGAGCATCCAAAACTGACACTAGTTGAAAGTCAACTATTCAAACCAGGTGGAATACACTTCACCTCAAAAGAATTTGAAGTGTTTGTAAACTTCATCCATGATACCATTGAGCAAACACTCGGCCAGACACCTTCAAGAGGCCAAACTCACCAGCCTCAGTCATGTCTTCGTGTCCCTTCTACATCTGGCCCAATCCATGAAAAGTCAGTTCAGACGAGTTCTCACAGAGCAGAGTCAGCACACATTTGTCCCCACCCAAAAAGCAGAAAGTCATCTGTGAAAATGACAGCTAGGGTAGGCAGCACACACCAGATTTTAAAAGCCTTTTTGCTGATCCACCACCATTTGAGACAGAAATCCAGCCTGAGAAGAGGGAAGAGGACACACCAAGCCCCCCTCACCTAAGCTTTTCAATGAACAGCTCACCAATGGAAACACCCAAAGGCACGACACCGCCTGATGTCTGGATCGTTGGGTCCAGTTATATTTTACAGGCACAGCCTGCAGCTAAACATCTTTTTGGACAGAACTTGGATCTTGACGCTAATGTTAAGTCGATTGGAATAAGAGACATAGGCTGGAGGGACGTTGTTGATAACCTTCATCACACAATCTCTAAAGAAGATGGTCCCCCTGAAATTCTGGTTATCCACGCTGGAGGAAAAGAATTGGGACGAATGCCTCCACTACAGATCACAAATGTAAATGTTACAAGACCTGAGGCTTCTGAGGCAAACGTACCCTCAAATGAGAATAGTTTTGTCCCTCATCCTTCCAAGGAAAAGCGGGAAATTAGATCATCCTTGTCAATTGGATAAAAGCTGGACATTAGTCAATGACATTATGAAGGGGTATACCGACCGGTTTAATGTAGTGGAGCATCAAGATTTGTCATCTGATGATGAGAAAATGTATAGACTTGATGGAGTAACTTTAACATTACAAGGAAATTAAATCTTTCTAAACAACATCCACACTACCATCCAGAAATGCAAAAAAAATCTGCACTTCAACAGCAATGAAGTGAGACAAGGAGAAAATGTTGATCCTCTCCACAAAATCAGACCACTGGTCACTCATCTCACCTCAAAGATGCAGACAATCCCAATAGGTGAGAAGTTGGCTGTAGATGAGCAGATGGTCCCTTTCAAGGGAAGAAACAGACTCAAGCAATACCTGCCAGCAAAACCAAAAAAATGGGGCTACAAGATACTTGTCTTGGCTGGCTCTGATGGTGTCCCGCACAATTTTGAGATCTATACAGGGAGAGTTGTGCAACCCCCTGAGCTGCCAGATGTAGAGGCAAGTGGCAACATTGTCCTCCGCCTGGCCCAGCCAATACCTAAACACCAGAAACATAAGCTTTTCTTTGACAACTGGTTCACAAGTGTTCCTCTCATTCTCGCACTTGCTCAGCAGGGAATTCACTGTGCTGGCACTGTCCGTAGCAACAGACTACCAGGTGTGAGCATGATGTGTGATGCTGAGTTGAAGAGAACTGGACGTGGATCTTTTGACCAGAAGACGGCCATGGTTGGAGAAACCAACTTGCATGCTGTGAAGTGGTATGATAACCATTCAGTCAGTCTTCTCAGTGATTACATTGGAGCACACCCCGTTACTGATGTTGATAGGTGGGATGGCAAGCCAAAAAAAGTCATCAGAGTTCCCTGTCCTGCTGTGGTGAGAGAGTACAACAAGAATATGGGTGGAGTGGATCTGTTGGACTCTCTCATTGCACTGTACCGCACCGAAATCAGGTTGAAGAAGTGGCACCACCGACTGATGTTCCACTTTATTGACATGACCACCGTGACTGCCTGGCTGCTCTACAAGAGAGACTGCAGCAGCACTGGGATGAGTAAAGAGGAACAGATCAGGCTTTATACGTTCAAGTCATATATTGGAGAAAGCTTATGCAAAAGTAGCAAGAATCTGGGGCATAAGAGAGGTCATCCCAGTTCCACAATTGCTGGGGAGTACAAAGAAAAGAGGAGAAGAGGACCCGCTACACCTATTCCAGTCCCTGATGTGCGTCTGGATGCCACAGCCCACTGGATGGTCATGGATGAAAAGAAAGGGAGATGCAAGGTACCAGGATGCAAAGGTACATCAAAAGCCAAGTACCGTTTTAGTACCTTCATAGCATCTTGTTGCTCTGAGGCAACATAATTTCCGCATTGTTTCAAGGACAAAAAAAAATGTGTTTGGTGCCCTTTTCCAACTTTGAGCCCCTGCCCCTCCAAAATCCTGTGCACGTCTCTGGTGTTTGGAATGCCCTGAAACTTGCAGCTGCAATGATAAGGAATCCCAGTGAAGAGTTCTACAGTATTTTTTTGTTTTGAACGTTTTAAGACTTAAAAATAATATTTGCAAATACAGCTTTTTAAAAATCCAATCACTCTCATACTGTATGTTTCACAAAGGCACATTCAGGACATGACACATCAAAAATGAACTTGTTAAACAATGATGCCAGGGTTCCAGGTAAGTTCCTTTTATTTAGGAACCAAACAGGACAAGACTGTAAATAAAGCCAGATGCTGGCTGTTGATATAACGGACTGACCTGGCGAGTAAGTGGGTGCTGGAGCACGATATCGATCAGCTAGCCTCTTGTTTGTTGCAGATGAGCGAAGCAGGGAAGCATGAGCCTCCCTCCAGATGTGTCTGCAGCTCTGAAAAAGGTGTAGCGATTGAACTGCCACTTCCTTCTCCTGCTCGGGGAACAGCGGGGGTTGATAGCCCAGGGAACACTAAAAAGGGCCATAACCGAAGCTGATGAGGTCAGCGAGTTATGGGCATACTCAACCCAA